>JAVKPL010010778.1:0-47207 GCA_032173675.1 Gastrolobium villosum
GATTTATTAATGTATGAGCCGCAAGATGCAAGCAGATCAATGACCAAGATTTGATTTAAGACTTCTTATTTATTTATTTTTTTGATAACAAGACTTCTTATTTTTTAACCAGTGTAAGAATAACCTACCCCTATATAGGGGAGAGATCTAATGATTTCAATGTAAGAATAAGAACTTTTATTTCTCATTTCAATCTTGGATTTTTGTCCATCTTACAGTTTTATGTTAGGGATTAGTAATTAATTAATAGGTATAATTTAATAAATTATAATCATTAGATGCACAGAAATCAACAGTTGAGATGTGAAATAAAATTTCTTATTCTTACACCGTAGTTATATATATATATATATATATATATATATATATATAGAGGGGAAAAGATCCTTTGACACCCTTACCAATCTAAAAAGTTTGGTATCAAATCTTAAGTATTCATTTTCGTGAATCTAATAATTATAATTTATTGGGTTATAGTTATGGAAATGGATCGTCTCATGTTTTAAAAAAATGACATAGTTATGTGGGACAATCATAACCATACAAAGGTGAATCATCGGTTATGATATAGTAACTACTTATTTTAATTTTTCTATCTCTCCTCTTTTATCACCATAAATCCACCTTCATATGATTATAATTATCCACATGACCATGTCATGGGTTTTTCAACATGAGAGGATCGCTCCCTGCACTTATTAATTAACTATTAATTTTTAATCAATTATATCCTCAAACAGACAAAACTCAACGATCAAGATTTCATATCAAAATTTTTAATTTGATACCAATGTCAAATGATCATGTCCTTAATATATATATATAGGCTTTAATGTTTCTAAAGTGAATGTAGATAAGTTATCTACATTCGCTCCCAAAACGACGTCGTTTTAGGTTGAAAAATTAAAAAAATTATAATGAAAAAGACTATTATAACCCTGAAATAAATTATAATTACAAAAATACATTGATCTCTGCCTCAAAATGACGTCGTTTTGAGCTCACTGTAGATAAGTTATCTACATTGACTGCAGAAAAAGAGAACCCATATATATATATGGCTTTAATGTTTCTAAAGTGAATGTAGATAAGTTATTTACATTTGCTCCTAAAACGACGTAGTTTTGGTTTGAAAATAAAAAAAAAACTATAAAGAAAAATACTATTATAACCCTGAAATAAATTATAATTATAAAAATATATTGATTTTCGCCTCAAAATGACGTCGTTTTGGGCTCACTGTAGATAAGTTATCTATATTGACTGTAGAAAAAGTGAACCCTATATATATATATATATATATATATATATATATATATATATATATATATATATATATATATATATATATATATAGGCAGGATCCTTTGACACCGGTGTCAAATTTGAAATTTGACACCTCATCTGAGAGCCATTAGATCAAAAAAAATTAATGGTGTCGCACACTTACAAATCAGAGTCGTTGATCTTTTTTGATCTAACGGCTTTCAGATGAGGTGTCAAACTTCAAATTTGACACTGGTGTCAAAGGATCGCCTATATATATATATATATATATATATATATATATATATATATATATATATATATATATATATATATATATAGGGTTCATTTTTTCTACAGTCAATGTAGATGATTTATCTACAGTGAGCCTTAAAACGACGTCATTTTGAGGCGGAAATCAAGGTCTTTTTGTAATTATAATTTATTTCAGGGTTATAATAATATTTTTCATTATAGTTTTTTTATTTTCAACCCAAAATAACGTCGTTTTAGGAGCAAATGTAGATAACTTATATACATTCACTTTAGAAACATTAAAGCCATATATATATGGGTTCTCTTTTTCTGCAGTCGAATGAGATAACTTATCTACAGTGAGCTCAAAACGACGCCGTTTTGAGGCTGAAATCAATGTATTTTTGTAATTATAATTTATTTCAGGATTATAATAGTCTTTTCATTATAATTTTTTTATTTTTCAACCTAAAACGATGTCATTTTGGGAGCGAATGTAGATAACTTATCTACATTCACTTTAGAAACATTAAACCCTATATATATTAAGGACATGATCATTTGACATTGGTATCAAATTAAAAATTTTGATATGAAATCTTGATCGTTGAGTTTTGTCTATTTGAGGATATATATATATATATATATATATATATATATATATATATATATATATATATATATATATATATATATGGGATGGAATTATTTGACACCGATGTTAGACTAAAAGTTTGACACTAAATCCTAACCTTGATTTTATGAATATAATAGTCATAATTTACTAGGCATACTTATTAATTAATTATTATTAATTTTGAATAAATTATAACCATTAGATTGACAGAAATAAACGGTTAATATGACATCGGTATCAAAAGATCATATATATATATATATATGTGTGTGTGTGTGTGGGAAAAATATTTCTCAAGCTGCTTGAGATAAATTTATCTCCGGTCACCCCAAAACTAGTCGTTTTGTTTATTTATTTCCTTATATTAATTGATTTACCTTTAAATGGTTAGATTTCCTTTTTTTCTCTCTTCCTTTATCACCATTGATCTATCTTTGTACGGTTATGATTTAGTAGCCGGAGATAACATTGTCTCAAGCAGCTTGAGAAACGATAAGCCCTATATATATAGTGTTTATCATTTATTATTTAACATGACCACAAAAAATTTTCTACACTCACGACATTTTGTGGGGCCCGCAGCAAAAAAATAAAATAAAAAAACTTCGGCACGCAAAACGAATCTCTATAATATAGCACAATCACTTTTCTTACAACATAACTCTTATAAAACATATATATATATATATATATATATATATATATATATATATAAGAAACGGATCATTTTTCGTAAATATAAATTATATTCTGAAACTTAATCTTTAATCTATTCCTATCTAAATGCTCTAAGATAAATGCATAACAATTAAAAAAGAAGAGACATTTAATACATGAAATACAAGAGACAACCTTTATTTTAGGGCAATTCTGAGGGGAAGACAGGTTACACGATCCCCAAAGGTAATCCTTCTTTCAACTGTAAAAGATTAGAACTTGTAGGGCGCGAACGAAGGTGAGAAAATGAAGATTTTGTTGAATATCACAAAAGGGGTGAACTTGTATTTTTTATTCTGGTACAAAATATGGTTGTATTTAATGAAGGGTTTGATGTGTTTTATATTATAAAATATAAAATTATTTTCTATTCATATATAAAATTATATGAGACTCGTATAAGATTATGTAAAAAAAAAAAAAATATATATATATATATGAATCTTACGTACTTTTATGTATCTATAAAATATAATTTTATTTTTTATAATATGAAAAAAATTTAAATTCTTTAATAAAAGGAGTGGAATGGTGGCTGCCTTTTCCGCGACACTGTTAAATGACCTTAATACAATTTTATTTTATTTTTTGAAAAAAAAATGACACTGATTTTCGTGACATCTTCTAAAATATGACGTGAATTGAGGTCTTGTACATCTTAGCTAGGTATCCACGCGATACAGTAGTTTCCCTTCAGTAAATTATTTTTATATTTTCAATAAATTATTTTTTATAAAATACTAAAATGTTCAAAAAGCCTTCTCCTAATTATGCCCATTGCCCAGTAGAAGTGTAGAACTACAGCTATATTTATGGAACGTGCTTGATTATGATTTTATTGTATTATATGTTGCGTTAGGTGTTTATGATATTCGCAATCAAAATCACATAACGAAATTAGATATTTTGACATGCATGAGACAACATATACCTTGTTACGCTCGTTAATGTAATCATTATATTATGATCAAAATTGCAATTGGGGTTGTGAACATTACAGCCTGTATGTGAACATTGAAATTGACTCCTGCAAATATGAAAATGCGCGGTGCTGAGAGTGGAAATATGCATGTATTCGTGAATTGTTGGATTAAATTGCCTAACAGTCCGTGAAAATTATGATTAGGTCCTAAACTACCTCGAAGACTTTTATTTGAATTTTTTTTTTCTGGGTACATAATTTTCTTCTAATGTATTGAATTTGTTCTGTGTCTGTGTCGTAGTAGAAAAGTTTTGGATGCCTATTAGTAATATTTTTGCTGAGGAAATTAATGATATTGACATAACAGCAGACGCTTTTTCAAGCCCTGCAATTTTCTGGTTGGGGTATAATATTTGATCATATCCTCTTTTTTGTTTCCTTTTCATGTCATAATTAGATAGTTGATATACTATTGTCACTTGTTTTCCCTTTAAACGTATGGTTGGTTCAGCATAAATTAACCAAGATATTTCCTATGCCTTCTACATTGATTCCCCTTGTGGCTAGCGTACAGTCTGAAGGAACACAGAGAGGTTGCAATGATAATTCTGAAACTTTATAACATGAACAAGACAAGGTGATTCAACAAAAGCGGTTATGACTAAGAAAATGGACAATACTCTTGGGCTTTTCCTTCTACCAAGGCCTAATGTTTTTGTGGGCTCAAGAAATTTGATGCTCAAAAAACCCTAATCCTCACTTTTGATATTCTACAATTTTTACTCCTCTCCTATAAAAACTTGTGTTATTTGAGAGGTTAGGGTTAGAAAGTTTTTAGACAATTTTAAAAGAACCTCTAAGGAGAAGTTTGAGTGATTAGACCTCCTTAGGGAAATTTGAAAGAATACCACCATTGTAGGTGAGGTTTAAGTGTACCACCATTATTGATGAAATTTGATATCTTGTACCCATTATTTTCATAGTGAAAGTTTTATTCTTGACTAATGTCCCGTGGGTTTTTACTTCTTCACATTGGAGAAGGTTTTCCCATGTTAAGATCTACTATGATAATCTCTCTCTCTCTCTCTCTCTCTCTCTCTCTCTCTCTCTCTCTCTCTCTCTCTCTCTTTTCTATATATTCGTTTCTACTGCATATAGGCCGACCTGATGAGTTCTGGCCGACCTCTTTAATAGCCAAGCTCCAAACTCGACGTTTGACTTCCGCAAAGGCTTCTTAGCCGAGATTGAGGGATCGAGTTTGTCCCAACAATGGTATCAGAGCCCGGGATTGATGGGTTCTGAAGGAGACGAGATGGAGACCAGTGGCGTAGCCCATGACGACGACATGTTCGACGACATGTTCAAGGAAAACTTGATGATGTTGCGTTAGTGAACTACTTTGGAAGTGGTAGACGAGAATTGGCCAAAGGAAACTTGGTGATGGCCTGAGGCAAGAAGGAAAGCGCCTTGTACATGATGCACGGAAAGATGAATGGTGGAGAAGCCAACTCTATCCGAGATGGACCTAGCTTGGAGCTGTGGCACAAGCTCCTCGGCCACATGAACAAGAAAGGAATTCAAATTTTGAACAAGAAAGGATTTTTGACCGGGTTGAAAGGCCAAGTACTGGAGAGCTACACGCACTGCCTAACTGAAAAGTAGCACCTATTTCTTTTGTGAGACCGGATCAACCTAGATGTCGCAGATATATTCTTGACCTCGTTCATACCGGTGTCTGCTCCATGTCGGAGAGATCACTTGGTGGATCTCAATATTTTGTTTCATTTATTAATGGTCATCCTTGCAAAGTATGAGTATACTTGTTGAAATCCAAAGGCCGGGTACTCCAAATCTTCCTTGAGTCTCATATTAAGGTGAAATGGGAGACTGGCAAGAAGTTGAAAGTGATCCGATCTGACAATGGCGGTGAGTATTGCGGTTCCTTTAATGCATATTGTAGAACAACCGGGATACGACTTGAGAAGACGCCGCTTAAGACTCCTCAGATGAATGGAGTTGCTGAGAGGATGAAAATGACTATTGAAGAAAGGGTCTGAAGTATGCTATCCTATGCAGGGTTGCCGAAATCATTATGGGGAGAAGCTATCAGAACTGTTGTAGATTTGATAAATCTCTTACCATAACGACCATTTGAAGGAGAAATTCCAGAGGAAGTCTGGACAGGTCGAAAAGCAGCCTATGATCATTTGAAAGTATTTGGATGCCAGACGTGCGCCGTCGAACCCACGCAAATTACCGAGCTAGGTTTTGTAGTGATATGGTAACTCGGATCGTCTCCCAAAGAACCTGCTTAAAATCAGAAACACTATGTGAAGTAAAATATAAAAGGGAAGGGGGGTTTTTGTTGATTAATTTAAACAAAAACAGAATATAAAAAGATAAATTTGAAATCATAATTTAAAAATAACCAACCTAAAGCTGTGATTCCCAAGACGTCTTGCCTCGGATAAAAAGATATAAGAATCGTGATTGATTGTCAATTGAATCAGAATCCTTATTTTCAATTGAGAACCCTCTCTAAGCGATCGCTTAGCGTTTGATCAAATACGATGCTTCTACTCATACAATCGCAGAGTATCAGCCCGTTTGATTTAAGGTAATAGGGTCAATCAATCTAATCATCAAATCTGATGATTAATCACTTTTCATAATCGCAATCGCGAACTTCAGATTGAATATCCACAATCACACGACTATGATGCACGTACACGGACACGGGACACGACACGACACGACACACCGACACGTTAATTCTAAAAAATGCTAAATTCCGACACGTTGGGACACGTTTTGATATTAAATAAAATATTTAATATATATAATATAATTTATATTTAATACATATAAGAGTCCATAATAAGTCATATAGCTAATCAAATATTTAAATTTCATAACATAAATATTAAAAAAAAATATAACATCCAAGAGTGTAGAGTGTAGAAAAATAGAAAAATTATTTCACTTATGATTACACACAGTTCAATTATTTTCATCTCCATCTTGAATAACCTCTATCTCTAGCTCATCAAGTGAAAGGCTAGCAAATTGAAGATATCCAATATCATCAAGTGAATCGAATGTATCTCTAGCAATATCCCACATTTGATTTGCTCCTTGTGCATAACTATGAGTCTTTCTTGATAACAGTCGAAGATTGCTATGTACATAAACCAAGTCTTCAGCACGTTTTGGAGTGATTTTATTCCTCTTGATGGAATGCACAAAAGAATAAGTACTCCAATTGCGTTCAGCACGTGATGAAGAGGAGGGTTGTTGCACAAGTCTCAATGCTATTTTTTGAAGCATCGGTGTAAAGGTATCATAAAGTAGCCACCAAGATTTTGAATCCATGGTGTATTGAGTATTGATGGCATCAAAATCTCCAAAGGTTCCACTATTGCTAATAAAATCTGCATACTCCAAACTAATCCGGCTTCGGTCCTCCATGCTAGGAAAGAATCTCCTTAAACATTTTTGTAGCTTTTGAGTAAGCTCTAAATCCATGTGTGCAGGAACTCGACTAGAATCTTCCTGAAGCCATTGTTGACTATAGTATCTAAAAGAGAAGCAAAAAAAAATAATCAACAAGTTGTCAAATTATATCAAGAGGAATATTAATTTTAAACTAAATCATACTTAAAAACTTACTTGAAATTCAAAGCATGTGCCAAACAGTGTAGTGGAGTTGAGTTTTTTGTCCAACGATCCACAAGAATGCGATGCACCACATCATAAAAAGAGGAGCTCTCTTCCATCCTCCTCCTCTCTTTATGGTATATAGCTTTCTTCACTTTCACAATCATCGCATCCCACATATCATATATCAAGTGAAGACAAGCTCTATCAGTGTCACAAGCTTTGATCATATCATAAATAAGAGCAGTGAAGGCAAGTATGTAATCAACTGAATCCCAAAAATAATCATCCAATAATTTTTTCTTCACATGTCTAGCTCTCCCAAGATTATCATCTCTATAAATATTCCATTTTTCAATTATCACCATATTTTGGAGACCACTCTTTATTAACTTGAACCTCTTCAGCATCACAATCTTTGAAGCAAAACGAGTATCAGCAATAGAAAGAACCTTCAAACTCACAAACTCATTAAAGATGGACAATCTCATAGAATGATTCATAATGAAATGCTTTATTGCAGCAACATCACCTACAATATCAGAAATCCGGCTGCACTTCTCATACGTTATTTGATTGCTCTCCACATTCTTTGCAGCACAAATATTTTTCACAGCCAAATTCAATGTGTGAACGACACACGGTGTCCAGGTAATAGATGGGAATTCCTGCTCAATCAATTGCCCTGCTCCTTTACAATCTGCAACATTATCTGTGATTACTTGAACCACATTCGCCTCTCTTACTTCTTGAATAACTTCCTTTAGCAACCTGAAAATGCAATTTTTATAATTAGTCTCCCTCGAGCAAATAAACACTTAAATAGAATACAAAAGTTCAAACAAAGAACCTGAAAATGAAATTCTTATCCTTAATCTCCCCGAGCAATCAACTGATTTTAAAAACATTGCTTTACCATCAGATACTGCCATGAAATTAATGAGTGGCCTCCTTTGTGAATCACTTCACCCATCAGTTACAATACTCACCCCTTTATGAGTCCAAGCCTCTCGAATAGGTTCACACAACTTATCAATATTTTCTTTCTCCTTTTGCAACAGAGTGGTTCACAGCGAGTTATATCCCGGTGGCAAATAACCTCCAATATTATGATTTGCTGCATAAGTATACGAAGCTTGGAAGTAAGGGTCCTTTGCCAAATTGAGTGGCAATCCTGCTGAATAAAACATTCCAAGAATCAGGTAATTTAATTCTTCTCGCTCCCCAACATTAAATGCCATCTCAGAGAACCTGTAGTTTTTCTTCTTCTTTTTTGGGCACGTGGAGGAGCTAGAAGGAGGTAAAGGTACATTTCTGGGTGCATTGGATTGCTTTCTCTGGTCAGCTTCTTTTTCCAATTTCTCCATCTCTCTCAGATCTCTATTTTGCACCATTAAGCATTTCCCAATTCCTTTGCCTGATAGTTTCAACAAATGAGCCCTCACTCTAGTATATGAACTTTCAAAATCTTTTTTACAAAAGTTGCACATCCAAGATAAATTTCCTCCTCCTTCCACTATAGCATCTATTTTCGTAACATATTTTCCATAAGGGTTTATCTAATAATTCATTGACATCAGAAGCACTGGTATCAACAATGGCACTATTACTTGCACTGGCAGAGACAGAACTCGAATGATCCATCTTGTAATTCTATAAATGTGTTAAACAAAAAAAAAATTAGTGAGATTGATTTAGTATATAAAACAGAGCACTAAATTACTTGATGCAAGCAGAACAGAACCCTTTATGACTAATTTAGTGTATAAAATAGAGCACTAAATTACTTGTCAAGGGACAAAGAACACTTTATCATATCAGTGGGGTTATTGTACTTTATGACTAATCATTAGAATCGGGAAAAAGAAAAACTAAAGTAGTTCCTAGGTCTGAAGGAGTTGGATTAACATGGTTTAAAGAAAAAAGAATGAAATAAAAAGGATCAAATCTAATGATTAAGAGGAAAGTGCAACAAAAAAGGCACTTTTTTACAGCTTACATTTCCTATATGCATGGAAGTATGCATCCTCTTCTGTTCTAAACAATACAATATATACCAATTAAAAAGAGATTAGAGTAATGTAAAAAGAGATTAGCAGCTATTTAGAAAAGCTCCTTGCTTATAATAAAAAAGAAACATGAACAGATTAGCAGGCATTTAGAATACCTCCTTGGTTATAATATAATAACATAGAAACATGAACAAATAAATAATTGGTAATCAAGGATCTTAGGTAAACTAACCTCACAACTCATAAACATAATATATCAGATAGCTTATAAATAAACAAGGGAACTGATAGCCTCATCAACCACATTCTTTGCTTATTTCTACTACTTAGTTATTCAATCAACTAAAGATTTTTATGAATTTAATGAAGACCAACTTAGGATTCCTACACAAGTAGCCAACATAAGATATTCCAGCTGCTGCTTATATATGGTTTCATTGACAATTTGTTTGAAATGATGCATAAATCACAAAATTGCAATACCACTTGACATTCTAGTTTTTTAACTGCATTGTTGTTAGATAATTTTCCATCATGGTGGGCACTGGGCAATTGATAGTTTCGTATCTTGCATCTCCAACAAATACTTAAGCCTTTACACGTCTCACTATCAAGTGGTAGGGACTATTTATCTCGGTTTGCTAAATTATTATCAATACGTTCTCTTAATCCCCTTCTTTCTGAAGTGAAATTTTGACCATTATAGCCCAAGTTAATCAAGAATGCAGTTATTGATTGAGAACAACCTCATTGGATCTTTTCAAGAGAATGACTATCTAATTATGTCTTGCAAGCAGAAAGTAAATTCTCTTATTTGATCAATGACTTATATGTTATGTAGCAAATCACTTATTTAAGTAATGGGATGGTATGGTCGTCAGGAAAAATTCTCTTTTTAGACATTTGTATGTCCACTTTAAGCAGAGATTTAAGTGCCAGGGCTTGTAAGGATGAGCTCGAATGCAACAAGGGAAATACTTCAGCATGAATTTGAGCTTCAAATAAAGGAGAAACCATCTATTACTCTCAACTATTGAACACTACGGAAATATTAAAGAAACTATGTATATTATAGTAGGTAGAGTTAGAGTATCAAGTTCAATTGTGAGCAGAAATTAATTCACTACAAGGTCCCATTGACTGATAATCAAAAAGGCGAGAATCGAAAGGGAATGGAAAGAGACTTATCGGAGATGTAGACGACGACCAATGAACGGAGACGACGACTGACGACAACGAAAAAAGAGAAGGACCAGGCGACCAGCAGCCTCCACTCTCCAGCGCGACAGAGGATCAGAAGATAGGGTTCATTTTTTATTTTTATTAAATATTTTTTAATTTTTTTAATTGTAATTTTATTTATTTTTTACAAAAAAAAAATGCAAAACGTGTCCAAATACGTTGACTACGTGTCGGATTCGGTCAAACACGCGTGTCCCTAAAGTCAACATGTCCCAAAAAGTTGACCACGTGTCGGATGCGTTTTCGAACGTGTCCGTGTCCGACATGTGTCGGAAACACATTTTTTCTCAAGAAACACGTGTCTGTGTCTCATAGTCACACGATATCAATCTGAGTTTGGAAGGGAAACGAAACTGATTTAAACAAAGCGCAGATCCTCAAGCCTAATCCATGGAATCCGCTACCCTTAGGTTGATTAAAGGGTTCTTAGCCTCGCATGGCTAAGGTAAACATAATTAAAAATTGAAAAGAACAAGAACACAAGAACAAGAAGAAATTTGAATTGAAATTTCAGATAAAACTTTGTCTGTTGTAAGAACCTGCACCGTTAATTAAGGAAATTAATTAATTAAATGTGATAATTATGAAATAATTCCATAACTGACCCTAATAATGATTATGAGACTTTAATAATTATAGAAAGTGAGTAATAATGCTGAAAATCGCTTTTCTGACGAAAAGTGCAGAACCGGTTCTGCTACCCGGTATAAATGCGTACCGATGAAGTATCCCGGAAAATTATGATAAGTGCATGAATATTCCTAGAATATTATATAGGACTAGTAAAACAAGTTTCAGGTCAAAATAATGAGAACTGGTGTCAGAACTGATATTGGCTATCAAAAAGCGCGTACTGGAAAGGTACTGCGAAAATTAATATGAAAATATGACAAATTTTAGAAAAATGAGTAGGTTCAGAATCTAAAGTTTGAGATTAAAATGCTAAGCATAGCTATTATTGTTAATACTGTGTGTTTAAAGCTTAAGTGCCTATAAATACAACTTTTGGGCTCAAAACCCTAGGCATTTGGTGACTTCTACGTGAATGGTGGCTGGTCAGGGTGTGTATGCACTGTTCCATTACTTGTCTCTTTTATCTTGTGAGCCAAGTGGTCTCTCTTGCTTGTTTCTTCATTGAATCTTCTCCCAAACACTTGTGAGTGAGGGCTTGCTTTGGGAGTGTGTAGGAGACCTTATTCTGAGTTTAGTTCCAGAGCTTGTGGGGTTAAGAAGGCTGTTTTCCTGAGTTGTTGGAGAGGAGTCACTTTCTTGGCATTTTGAGCTCCAAGTTGTGAGCCTTGTGGAGAAAGACACCACCTTGAGGTGTCAAATTCGTGGGCCTTAGAAGTCAGTGTTGTGTGACTGTGTTAGAAGCTCCAAGGAGGAGTCTTTTTCTAAGTTGTGAAGCCTAAGGTATACCATGATCATAGCTTTGGTGTTTTGATGAGTTTAACTTGTTTAATCCATTAAAAAGAGAAAATTTAACCATTTGAGTAAATAAATGTGTTTCTAAGTTCTAATAATGATAATGAACATATGTTTAGGGGGTGATTGGACTCTCAATCGCTTTTGGACCCTTAAAAATGGGATTATGCAGAGCACTGTTCGTATTTCTGTATTCTGGTGAAAAAGTATTCGAATACTTTTCGTGTAGTATTCGAATACTTGTTCACTTGTAGTCGAATACTCCTTGCTGGAGTATTGGGATACTTTTATGGGAAGAAAAGTATTCGGATACCTTTGAACAAGTATTCGAATACTGGAAGGTATTCGAATACAATGAGTGATGGTATTCGGATACTGTGGTACTTGGATACTGGGGGGGTAAAGTATTTGGATACTGTGTTGTATTCGAGTACTTGAGTGAAAGTAATCGAATACTTTCTGGAGACTTGGAGTATTCGAATACTCATCGAGGAGTATTCGAATACCTCCTGCAGAAAATGCATAAAACGACTTAAAATGAGATGGGAAGTCTTAATCACTTAATGTAACCTTGAGTAATGGTTATTAATGATGAATTAATGTATAAACAGATTTTGATTGAGCTGTGTTGTGGACTTTGAGCTTGTGTGGACTCTTGGCTTGGGTAGTTAGCTTGCAAGGTAAGCTTTCGTGTCCTCGGCTTTGCCATTGTTGGTTCCACCATGTCCCATGGGGGATGGTTATATGCATGATGTTGTTTTCATGATATACTGATTTGTTGAAATGCTATTAAGCTGTTATATGCGAGTGCCTTTATGATATGCATGTGGTGTTCCACCTATACGATAAGCCTGAGTATGCGGTACATACAAGATGGTGAGGCTGTGGGTGAGGTGCAAACGATGTTCCTTGTATTAATTGTAGGTAATAGACGTATTCCTGCATTCTTTGGCCAATAGAATAGTGATAACACACATGGCATGAATATATGCTGCACTACATAGTTTTTGGAACTGATATTGTTAAACTGCTTTGAAACTTATATTGCACATGTAAGTAAGCTTGGGGTGGAAGATCCTTAAGGACCCCTTGTCTTATTGAGATTTTTGTTTAGAGATCTCACCCCACGTTTGGGGCGCTTATTTCAAGTTCAGGTAACCCAGGGGTTGAGACCTCCAGTGGTAAGAGGCCAGAGCTTAGTTGATACCTATTTAAGTTGATTTGATGTTATGCTTGGATGCCGGATCCTGTTTACTGCTTTATGCTTTTAGCTTTATTTTATGGTTTATGCTGTTGAGACTCTGTTGCTTATGTTGTCTATTTGGTGATCATGGGGATTGTCCATGCCACGTTGACTTGACTATGTCTTAGTTTGTCTTGGAGTTGTAATAATGTATCAGGATATTGTCTGGACTACGTGTTGCAGACCCGTGACTTTAGATACTCACTGTTATTTATATTATGAGGAATTTCAGTTAGTTGTCTCTTGCAATATCATACAGGCGATATTTTACAAAAATTGATTAAGTAATCAACTTGGCTATGAATAATGACGTCATAATTGAAAAGAAAAAGATATTCCGCATTTTTTATTAAGCGTGGTTTAATACGATGACATGTTAACAAATCGGGTATACACGGGTTGTTACATCTGTCGTCAAACTCCCAAAAATCTGACTGTCGAAGGGTTTCCTAAAGTTTTCCTTAAATAACCATCATTCAAAACGGGTTAGGGTTTCACCGCTTCGGCCCATACATAAAATAAAAACTAAATAAAATAAAATAAAGCATTAAAACATGGCCTTGGGCCCTAAACACATTGGGTCCTAATATGAATTACAAGTCCAAACGTCAAAATAAAATTCCAACAAAAACATGTCATCTTGGGCTCAGGTTTTGACCATCTTCCCGTCCGAATTGGGCTTCAATAGCTGAAATAGCGAGTATAGCCCTATCTGTTAGCTGCAAAAAGTAACAAGAACGGAGTCAATAGGACATCTGTGGAGTGAGATATGGTCAAAATACGATAGTAATGTAAATTTGGAAAATTATGACAAAAATAAATTAAACCCAATTAAAATCTAGAATTCTGATTTGACCCAAAAGACCTGCATTTAATTCAAATGAATCATAAAAATACCAACCAAGAGAAGTAAAATATGTGTTATCAATGCCGAGCTTTCATGCATATCTCTAAAGACGAAATGGCGAAGCTGATGCGAAGACTAAATAATGCATTTACATCGGTTTGCCGAGATGTGAATTCAGATTTAGACTTTGGGACCCAATCAATAAGAAGATAATAAGAAGCTCAGGAGTAGTCTTTCATAAGAACGAGATAATTCATGACATCTTGAATGCCAAAGTCTGAGTTGTTGTCCGTAGTGAAGAACTCATCCCTCATGTTCGAGCTGAAGCTGGGGGAGAAACAAATGATGAAGATGAAGAAAATGAACAAGTTGATAAGGATCGAGATGCTAAGGTTCGGGATGATGAGATCCGAGATGAGTATGATGAGCCGGATTCTCAACCTGAAGAATAACCCAGACACTCTACACGAGTGAGACGACCTTCTACAAGATACCCTCCAGATGAATATATTGTTGTTGCTGAAGAGGGAGAACCACAAAGTTACGATGAGGCCATGACGAGCTCAGAGAAGGAAGAATGGGAGATGTATTGTAGGGCGAGATGAGGTCCTTACATGAAAATCAGATTTATGAATTGACCGAGATACCTCAAGTAAGAAGAGTTCTGAAGAACAAGTGGGTGTATAAAATTAAACGTGATGAAAGTAGACAGAAGCCGAGATACAAAGCAATGATTGTGGTGAAAGGCTGCAATCAAAAGAAATGAATTGATTTTGAAGAATATTCTCTCATGTGATAAAGATGACTTCGGTCTGAACCTTATTAGCAATGGCGACTTCGATGGACCTTAAAGTAGAACAAATGTATGTGAAGACGATATTCCTTCACATCGACCTCGATGAAGAGATACATATAGAGCAACTAGAAGGATTCTGAGCTCCATGACAAGAAGACTCGGTATGCCGGTTTAAGAAGAGTCTATACATCTTGAAGCAAGTACCTCGACAATGATACAAGAAATTTGAATCTTTCATTACCGAGCACAAGTTCATGAAGACAGGGATCGACTACTACGTATTTGTGAAAATGTATGAGGCCGGAGATTTTTTGATTTTACTCTTATATGTTGATGACATGCTGATTATAGGGTAAGGCAAGATGAGGATAGCCGCCCTGAAGAAAGCATGAAACTCGTCCTTCGCGATGAAGGACCTTAGCCCTGCAAAACAGATACTCAGAATCAGAATTATCTGAGACCGCTATAAGACTACTATGGTTGAATCAAGAAAAATGCAATGAGAAGATTATGAAGAGATTTAGCATGGATAAAGCTAAAACCATAAACACCCCCTTAGCCGAACACATTAAGCTGAATCAAAAGCAGTGTCTGAGATCTGATGAAGAAAAAGATGAGATGTTGAAGATCCCGTACCAATCCACCGTCGGAAGTTTAATGTATGCAATGGTAGGTACGAGACCTGACCTGGATTATGCTGTTGAAATGGTGAGCAGGTATTTGTTGAACCCCGGTAAAGAGCACTAGGAAATAATGAAGTAGGTTTTTAAGTATCCCAAAAGAATAACAAATTTATGCCTCAACTTTGGATAAGGAAAGGCCGAGTTGCAAGGCTTTACGGATGCTGATTTAGGGGGAGATGCCGACTCGAGGAAGTCCACGACGAGATATTTGATAATATTTGCAGGAGGAGCTATCACCTGAAAATCTAAGTTACATAAGTGTGTGGCACTTTCGACGACCGAGGCCGAGTACATAGCCGCGACTGAGGCAAGTAAAGAAATGATGTGGATGAAAAGTTTCTCTGTGAACTCGGCCATGAACAAGACAAGTACAAGTACGACATACTATTCTCATTTGTAAAGAAATAATATTTTAAAATGAGTTTCTTTGTACCTTATCTGTTTGTATACTTCATCCCCAAGTATGCCTCACCACTTGCAAAGCTGGTTATCTCCCAAGCTGCACATCTCTCCACTATAAATACATATATTAACCACAAGGTACATCATCTTCTTCTACATAATTAAACATGCTTGAACCATTTCTGACTTGAGCGTCGTAGTGTCTTGCAGGTACACCCCCCATCTCATTCCATTGAAGACCCATGGATTAAAGTTGCTCAACTGCAAGATGCTCTGACCCAAGACGATTCGAGGCCACTTGTGTAGAGGAAGATCACATGATCGGCCCAGTTGTAAAAACCTGTTCTGATCAAAATCATTTTAAAATATTATTTCTTTACAAATGAGAATAGTATGTCGTACTTGTACTTGTCTTGTTCATGGTCGAGTTCACAGAGAAACTTTTTCATCCACATCATTTCTTTTCTTGCCTCAGAACAAGTTTTCACAAATTTTCATCCACATCATTTTAAAATGATTTTGATCAGAACAGGTTTTTACAACTGGGCCGATCATGTGATCTTCCTCTACACAAGTGGTCTCGAACCGTCTTGGGTCAGAGCATCTTGCAGTTAAGCAACTTTAATCCATGGGTCTTCAATGGAATGAGATGGGGGTGTACCTGCAAGACACTCCGACGCTCAAGTTAGATATGGTTCAAGCATGTTTTGATTATGTAGAAGAAGATGATGTACCTTGTGGTTAATATATGTATTTATAGTGGATAGATGTGCAGCTTGGGAGATGACCAACTTTGCAAGTGGTGAGGCATACTTGGGGATGAAGTATACAAACAGATAAGGTATTCAATATTAATGAGCTTGCTTTAATATTGAGGAGGTTGTAGCCTGGCATGAGCTTTTAAGGTTGTGGAGCTTTGTTGAGATAGCCTTGGTGATAGAGATGAGGTTTGCAGCCTTCTTTGACTAAAGGCTTTGCTTAATGGTGAAGACTTTTGATTCGGGCCTTGTATTTATATAATATTTATTCAGATCAGATTTTAAAATAATTTATAAAAGATCAAGAGTAACAAATATATAAAATCTCGTTATATAAATTCCAATTGTAATAACTTTTTTCTTAGAATAATGTATGTAAAATTAATAAATGCATGCAAATTTTGTCAAAAAAAAAAATGAAGTTGTTATACTTGTCAAATAAATATAACGACTCTTATATACATAAAGTTAAAAAGCGCATAAAAATGTATTGTGAATAAATTAAATAAAATTAAGTCATATAATTATTAACAATTAAATATAATTTTCCCTATCATAATTTATAAAATTATAATATGTTTGAATTGTTTTATTCAGTACCATAATTTTTTTTAAATATAGCTCATTTTTAATATTTTAATTATAATTTTCATTAAAATTGCTAATTTAAATATATAATTAATATTTATTTATCAAATAAAAAATTGTTATCATAAATAAAATATTTAAATAATGCGTACAATGCATGTACATATTAACATAATTATAAAATTAAGTTATATGAACATTAAATTTTAAATTAAATATGTTATACGATGATAAATATGTTTGGATTGGTTTATTTTGTGCTATTTTTTTTTTTTTTTTTATAGATACCAACCTGTATTCAAAGCCCTAACTATTTTGACATGATTTTGAGTTTGAGCATTTGTACAATTGTACCTTCCACAAGAGTTGTGATGGCTCCCCGATACGAATTCACTATGGCATATCATCAAGTCTTGGGATTTCAGTGTACTCCAACAACTCTTGGGTCAATATTTTTTTAATCTTTCAAATGTTTTGACTATAAACTTTTCTTAAAGTTATTAATATAAATATGTACTAGATGTTTATTTATTTACTTAAAATGCTTATTACCGTAATTAATAAATTTAAACAATATGCGCACAGAGTATTATGTCTAGTTAGGTTGTCTAAATCTAAGCTGAAGTGGCATTTAAATAGGCAATATTAGTTTACCAAAAAAAATAAAGGCAATATTAAACACATCTCTTTTTTAAGGTAAAAGTTATTTTTAAGTTAAAGGAAAAAAGAGTTTTAACAATAAAGCAAAATAAAAGCTATTCGATGATTATATAAAAATTTTAACATAAAAGTTACTTAAAAATAAGCTAATACAACTTAAAAAAATATTTTTCTAAAAGCTAGTGCATTTTGATTTTTTTTTCTTTATTACAAAAAAGGGAAAATATTTTTCATGTTGTAAGAGAGTTGTTTTTTTCTATCAGTTTACCTTTCGATTTTTGCGCAATATTTTCTTTTGTATTTTAATAGATATGGGCCCACACAAGAAATGTCTATAATATGAGAAACTTTTTTCTACTCCATGAGAAAATTGAAACCCTATAAACAAACTCTTTTTATGATAAGAGTTTTCGTAAAAGCTTGTTTAACCTAACTTCTACTTATAAGGATTTCAAACAAGCAATTTGAAGTCTAAACTCTAAACTGCAAAAACCTATCTATCCTTATATTAATTTAAAATATAATTTTCTATCTTTACTCATTAAAATGTTAAAAATAAACTTAATTATTACTTAAATCTTATTGTAAAATTTGTTTTATAAGAGTTTTTACATAATACTAATATAAGTTACAGGAAGAATATTTTTACTACCAAAATCTTCCACTACCAACTTACTACCTGTCTAATCACCATTGAATCAAAGAGTGAATGCTAAAAAAATTTATGAAAAAAAAAGAAAATGCCGATGCAATGGTGATTAGATAGCTAGTAAGTTGGTAGTAAAATTTTAATAGTAAGAATATCCCCCTTTATAAGTTGTAGGGAAAATTGTTTGTTGTTTTTATTTTATTTTTATATTTTTTGGTAAACAAAAAAGGCTAGAGCCCCAAAAGAAACAAACAGAAAAAGAAAAATGACAGAAAACTAAAACATAAAGCAACTAAAAAGACTACTCCTAAGTTTCAACAGTGCCAATTCCAGGATCAAGAGTATCCGCTAAAATCAAGGGCAGCAGATTCTGAGGAGGAGTAGAGTGAACACAAGGGCCAAAGCTTTTGTTGATAGCATCTTTAGCCAACCAGTCTGCACACTTATTAAAATATTCAGAGATTTGAGTAAACGAGACAGTTCATTCCTTGTCCAACCAAACTCAAATCGTAGCTACCAAAGGCAGCTTTCGAGTATCATTACCAATGATGGTAAGTAAGCTTAATGCTTGTAAGGAGTCACGTTCAACAACTACATTCCTCCGGTCATTGTTCCAAGCAAAGGATGGGCCATGGAGCACTGCCTAGAGCTCGGCTTGAAGAAGGGAACAAGAACCCAAAAAGGAAGAGAAACCTCCAAGCCAGTCCCTATTACAGTCCCTAAGAAGTGCACCACATGCTGCTTTATCCTTAGACACAACCCCATCAATATTGAGCTTAACAGAGCCTTGTGAAGGACAAATCCAAGAGGAGGCAGTCACACCAACATGGGAATTGACAGATTTGGTAATTTCTCAGTCTCTGGTGCAATTAATTTCCTCTAGATAGACTGAGATAACAGTTGCAGGGTTGGCTGGTCCCGTATAATCAGCCTCACGAACTTCAGCATTTCTCCAAGTCCAAAGAAAGTTACACATCAGAAAAAATAGTCCCTCCAATCCACAGACCTGCTATTAAGATGCAATAAATTCAAGCATAACCAATCAGAGAAACTAGTGACATCAAAGAAATTCAGGGAAAGAGGTTAGAGGATGTTTAGATTCTAACAGACAAGAGCTTTTGGGCAATCTCTAAACACATGAAGGCTAGATTCTATTTTATTGGGTAAAAGGGGCATCTATCAGTACTGCTTCCACAACTGGTTGTTTTCTCCCTGGTTAGCATTCTGCCATGGTTCATCTTCCATAGAAGGATTTTTTTTTTGTCCTTTCCACTTCCATATCCTATCCCAGGAACTGTTAGGAGAAAGTTCTTTAAATCTTATTAGACTGCAATAAGCCAGTTTGACTAAGGAAAAGTTGGGTCTCCAATTTCTCCAAGTTAAGACATCAGGATCAGCATTCAAACCTGGAGGGGATATGGCAAGGATAAAATTAATTACCCTAGAGTCAAGATGTTTGCTCAATAGAGGGAGATTCCAACCGCCATCAGGGAGCAAAGCATAATCTTTGACCTTATTATTCAATTCACTCACATCCGAATGATAAATTGCATAGGTAAGCAGATTATGGACTAAATCAGTCCATCTATCAAGCCAAAAGTTGACCAAGGAACCTTCAACAATTTGCCAACATAATCTATCTAAAGTCTTCGGCCAAACCTTACAAAGACTTTTCCAAAGTGGAAATCATATGTCTTGCAACAGACCTCTTTAGAAATATCCTTTTTTCTACCATACTTAGCCATCAACAGACGAGCCCAAAGCTGGTCAAGGAAATTAATGAGAGCCCGGAAAGATTAGTAGAGAAAAGTTTCATTATGCTTTCTCAAGTTTATAATTCTTAACCCCCCCCATAGTCCTTGGGAAGAGTAAGGTGATCCTAAGAAATAAGATGCTATTTTCTTTTGATATTAGAATCTCCCCAAATGAAATTTCTTTGGAGTTTCTCTATCTCATCACAAATGCTAACCGGCTGCTCTGCATTTGAACGTAGGTATAGCTGAAATAACAAATTTGGCTAAAGTAACTCTACCTGCCAACGATAGACATTGTCTTTTCCACCCCTGCAGCCTTTTATGAACTCTATCCATAATATCTCCATAATGATTTTTGTTAACTCTCCCATGCTTCATCATGTAACCAAGATATCTACCAAGATTCCTAGTTCGAGCAAAACCACTCAATCTCACTATATTATCAGCAATCATCTCCGAAATATTTTTGGAGAAAAAAATATTTGATTTCATAAAACTTACTTTCTGGCCAGATATGTTGCCAAACAAAACAAGGCAATTCATGATCATTGAAATTTGATCTACATTAGCTTCCACAAAAAGCACAATATCATCTACAAATAAAAGATGAGATATTTTAGGACCCCCTTTGTCGGCTGTCATAGGTTTCCACTCCCTCCTATCCATAACGTCAGTAATAATGTGAGAAAGCTTCTCATAGATAACACGAAGATATAAGGGAAAATGGGATCCCCCTGGCGCATACCTCTACTAGGAAATAAGGAACCAGTCTTGGAACCATTCCAGAGAATTTCAAGCTCCGTAGAAGTAATATAATGCATAATAATATTGGAATAGTAACCAAAATGCTACTGTTCCCCAATTTTTCCCTAAATGTCATGCCAATAGTGTTAATTCCCAATATGCCACGTGGGCAAGTTCGCTACCCCAGATTGCGAACTTGGTTGCAATTAATGCACCTGCACGTTTCCACCTGCCTCGCCATGTGGCAGGTGGAAACGTGCAGGTGCATTAATTGTGACCAAGTTCACTACATATGGTAGCGAACTTGGTGTCAACCAAGAACGTGACACATCAGCAGACTGAGTTCGCTATAGTGCCCAGTGAACTTGTCCACGTGGTATATTGGGAATTAACACTGTTGGCGTGATATTTAGAGAAAAAAGTTAAGGAACAGTGGCATTTTGGTCACTGTTCCAATAATATTTATCAGATTAGCAGGAAGATTAATTTCTTGCAGCACTTGATCAATAAAACTCCACGACATACAGTCTTAAACTTTCTCAAGATCAATCTTAATAGCAAAGAAACCCCTTTGACCTGTCATTTTGTTCATAGAATTCACCATTTATTGAGAAATCACTATGTTGTCTTGAATATTCATGTTGGGCATAAAACTAACCTGATGGGGAGAGATAAGATTCTAAAGGAAAGGTTTGAGTTTTCTAACAATGATTTTGTTGATACCCTTATATAAGACAGAGCATAGGGCAATTGGCCTAAATTGGGAAATTCTCTCCGGGTTGTTCAACTTAGGAATCAACATAAGAAAGGTTTTATTAATCTCTTTGATTCCGGCGGGGTTATTCCAGAGATTCTTCACAAGGTCACAGGTTTGGTTACCCACACGGTTCCAATTCCTTTGGAAGAATAAAGCTGAGAAACCATCAGGGGCAGAGGGTTTTAAAGCACCCATATGAAACTAAGAAACTTTTATATCCCTATTATTTATTTGCATATTTAAATCTAAAAATTCAGAATCATCAATAATAGGCTAGCATGTTTTAGTAGTTTGCCAGGGTCTAGAAGGAAAATCTTAAGCAAAAAGAGAAGAAAAAAATGTATGAATCATCTTGAACAGGTTGGATTCCTCTCTAATAAAATGCCCCTCATCATTCTCAAGCTCCACAATTCTATTTATGGCCCTCCTAATTACGGTGATGGTGTGGTAAAATTTAGTGTTACGATCCCCATCTTTGATCCACTTCACTTAGCCTTTTGAAACCACAAAGCTTCCTCTTGCTCAAGAATCTTGTTAAGATCATTGTGAATATTTTTTTCTGCAGCTGACAGGGCATCATTCAAGAAATTCTACTAACAATTCCGGATCTTCAACAGCCTATATAACAATTGATCTTTTTTAGTTTGTATACTGCTAAATACTTGTTTATTCCAGGTTTTGATGGGCTCAATCAAATTAGAAAGACTTGAGTTTATGTTGGAGGACGGACACCGAACATTGTTGAGAAAAGGGGGAAATCCTCATGGTCTTGCCAAGCAGTTAGGAATCTGAAAAGACTTTCTCTCCAAGACTTGTTTCGTGGGTTAAGAGTAAGCAATAAAGGATTATGGTCTGAATTGAGCTTAGGACGAGCTCTCACTGAAGCTTCATCAAAAATAGTCTTCCAAATAATATTAGCACAAACACGGTCAAGTCTTTTAAAAACTCTCTCAAGATGCAGCCATTTCGAACCTCTCCAAGTAAAATTAGAGCCCAAGCATCCCAAGTCCAACACATTGTAGTCATTTAAAAAGTTGGCTAACTTATTACAATTGGCCAAATTAACAAGAGCACCACCTTTCTTTTCTTTGGCAGAAGCAATCTCATTAAAGTCTCCCATCATCACCCACAGATTAACCATCTTCTCGCTAATTATAATGAGATCCAACCAAAAAGCTTCACACACATCAGTTTTAGGATTAGCATACACAACAGTAAGGAGGAAATTCTCACCAGATTTACAAGAGCAGGAGCAATGAATTAATTGATTATTTTTTTCAATACGAGAGATAGAGCACCACTCATCTTTCCAAAGGATCCATATACCTCTAGCAAAACCAACATTCACAATTAAAAAATTCTTGAAACCAAGTTGTTTTATTTTTTCAGAGCAGTAGCTCCACTAATTCTGGGTGATAGAATTGAAGCTACACCCACTTTATGCTTCTTGATGAAATTTCTCAGGGTGGTTTTAAAGGATTTCTTGGCCGCTGACACGAGCAGTCGAACTCGCACAAATAAAAAAATATTTTTAATTAGGGATCGGAAAATTTGTAGTAGAGTGGAAACCCTAAGTCGTCTCTCAAGGAAATTGATTTGGTAAAAATCGCTTATGAAAACAAAAAATATAAAGGGGGTTTTGGATTTTGGTTTAATAAAAAACAAAATATAAACTGTGATTAAAACTTCGTAATTAAAATTAACCAACCTAAGGTTATGGTTCCTAGGATGTCCTTCCTTGGATAACAATTCCCAAATTCACAATTAATCTCAATTGAATCGGAATCCTTATTTTCAATAGAGAACAATCGAATCATCAAATCTGATGATTATTCCTTTTCAATAATCGCAATCGCGAACCTCAGATCGAATATCCACAATCGCACGATATCGATCAGAGTTAGGATACGAAACAAATCCGGTTAGAGAATTATAAAAATTACCAAATTCACGATTAATCTCAATTGAATCAGAATCCTTATTTCCAATTGAGGTTAATCGGATCATCAAATCTGATGATCATTATTCATCCATAATCGCAATCGCGAACCTCAGATCGAATATCCACAATCGCACGATATTGATCTGAGTTAGGGTAAAGAAACGAATCTGGTTAGCGATTGATCGCAGATGTTTGTGAGGATCCTCACCCGCAAGACCATGAAATTTAGGAAGCAAATGTATCAGTCCAAACTTAAGCTCAAAAGGTACAATAGGGTTAGCATAATGAATACACAGAGGCTGCTCATTATTAGCATCAGGTGCAACCAATTGCTTAAGAGTCCTATAATCCATGGTCACGGAATCAAATAAATTACCCAAAGAATAAACACTATGTAAAGGACTCGAACAAACAGACTCAACAGAATCTAAGGTATGCTCAGGAACAGCCCTACTATAAGTCAACCTACGAGCTCTACTAGCAGCATGCAATGATCTCTCTATCTCATGGTTATATGCATATAAATCATCAATACTGGTGGCACTCCTAGTCATGCATCAGAGGCAGAAACATACAGCAGTAAAATCACAGAACACATGATAAGACATAAAAATTTGCTGAAAATAGCAAACAGAAGCAAAACCAAATCTATTAAAAATACCAAATGACCTCAGAATGCTATGGGACCAACTCTCCTAAACTCTAATTGACCTTACGGACTCAAATATCAAACAAACGCTTTTCAAAAAATAAAATAAAATAGTAAATGAACGAATTTGGCGAAACCAGGGCCTGATTCGTGGGGCATAGCCGCACGACTTTTGACAGGGATGATCGTCTTCCTCAGGTCACCAATTTTCAGATCGATCAAAGTAAGTCGAACAAATTCAGAAATACCCAACACGTCCTGAAATGACAAAGAAACAGCAAAAAAAGGTTAGTAAACGGCTGAATTTGGCAAAAATAAGGGTCACCTCACGCCCTTTTAGGGCGTGATTTATGCTCAGAAGGTCGGATTCCTTTAGGAATACAACTCCAGAAGCCAATCTCTCACACAGAAGTTTTACCAATTTCCCCAAATTGCCCAAAAACGTAAACCGTAATGTAATTTTTTTTAAACAGAAACGAGAATTAAAGAAGAAGAAGATGATCAAGAATCAGAAAATGATTTAGACCGATGCAATTTCCCCGGCAACGACGCCAAATTTGACACGAGCTATCGAACTCGCGCAAATAAAAAAATATTTTTAATTAGGGTTCAGAAAACTTGTAGTATAGTGGAAACCCTAAGTCGTCTCTCAAGGAAATTGATTTAGTAAAAATCGCTGATGAAAACAAAAAATAAAAAGGTGGGTTTTGGATTTTAGTTTAATAAAAGACAGAATATAAATTGGGATTAAAACTTCGTAATTAAAATTAACCAACCTAAGGTTAGGGTTCCTAAGATGTCCTTCCTTGAATAACAATTCCCAAATTCACGATTAATCTCAATTGAATCAAAATCCTTATTTTCAATTGAGAACAATCAGATCATCAAATCTGATGATTATTCCTTTTCCATAATCGCAATTGCGAACCTCAGATCGAATATCCACAATCGCACGATATCGATCTGAGTTAGGAAAAGAAACAAAATCTGGTTAGAGGATTATAAAAATTACCAAATTCACGATTAATCTCAATTGAATCAGAATCCTTATTTCCAATTGAGGTTAATCGGATCATCAAATCTGATGATCATTCTTCACCCATAATAGCAATCGCGAACCTCAGATCGAATATCCACAATCGCACGATATTTATCTGAGTTAGGGTAAAGAAACCAATCTGGTTAGCGATTGATCGCAGATCCTCTAGACAGATCAATGGAATCCCTTCCCCTTAGGTTGATTAAAAGGATGTTTAGCCTAGCATGGCTAGGATAAACATGATTAAAAATAAAGAAAGAAGAAGAAAAAGATGAAGAACGCGAAGAACACTTCAGAGAAAAAGTATATCCTCAATTTCAAAAATTACGTAATGTATAATAGTTTCCTACTCTGCCGTCATATACCCCTACCCAAATCGGATAAGGGTTCATTTTGATCGGCCCATCCGTCTAAAACACGAGATAAAATAAATAAAATAAAACTTGGCTTTGGGCCACTTATGTAATTGGGTTTTAATTTAAATTACAAATCTAAAACTTCAGCAAAACATGTCCGACTTGGCGCAAGAAATCGACCAGCTTACATTCCGAAATGGGCTTCGAGCTCTGCATAAGAATTGTAGCCCTCTGTGTTATCTGAAAAACCCAATAAGAACGGAGTCAATCCGACAACTGTGGACCGCGATATGGCCAAAATACAGAAGTGACGTAAAGCTAAAAAATTCTGACGAAAATAAATTAAACTCAATCAAACACTAAAAATGTATATTAACTCAAAATATCATCATTTTATTCAAATAAATCCTAAAAATACTAATCCAGAGTAACAAATAAGTGTAATGAAATATGTGTTATCAGCCGTACCCCTACAATCTCAAACAAGACAATTCATTGGATAATGATAGGTTGTCCAAGATTAGTAAGTTCCTGGGTACTTTCATCCATAGGCTCAAACTCCGTCCCATTAAGGGGTTTTTTCATGTCCAAAACTTCATTAACCAAAAAAATAGAAGCATGTACTATAGTTGAATTAGGGGGATCAGATTTATACTCCATTTCCATCTTCTCAATTAGGTTAGAATTAGAGGTCAAATGGAGATAGCTAGTTTGGATTACTTCACCAATGCTAGAGCTAATCATAATTTGGAGGGAGTCCTTCTTGCTTTTAATAAGAGTCACAAAGGCTTTTATATAGACTACTTTTTGAGCCATTTTTTGGTTAGACGTTGTCGCTTCCACATCTTTGGTAGAAACAGTGGAGAAAATAAAAGTGGAAGGAACTTCCTTCTTGACAGGGGGTTGTTTCGACTGATCACTCTGACTACCTTTTTTTTAAAGGTAACAGAGCTATTCTTTTTATTGGAAGCATCAAATGAGGGAATGGAAGGGCTAGCATTATTCTCCTTTAGCGTTATACTCCTCTACTGCGAAGTTTCCTTTTACTCCTGAAGCCCTTGGGGGAAGAGGGTTTAACATTTTTTTCCCATTTGTCAGTACAAAAGCTTCTAGGGTCATTGTTGCCTGATTTAACAGGAGGAGAGTAATTCTTTTTTTCTTCTTCTGGACCACCATCCAAGATCCAAGGCCTTGGTCTTGAGGTGGTATCTCAACATCCTTCTCTACAGGATCAGGATTAGGGTTAACAGGTTTTTGTTTGGCTAAATCAGGTCAAGAGTCTACATTGTGGCCATACCTCCCGCAACTCAAACGGATTAAGAACAACCCTTCATATTCAATTCTAAAGATCTCATCTTTTATGTAATATTCACCCCTTAAGGGTTTAGATAGGCTGAGATCGACATACAATCTAGCAAACTTACCTCTGTCACCTATAGAGGTGGTTTTGTCAACTTTGAGTACTTTACCCACTACATTACCCAAGTGCTTAAGGAATTGATACTTACAAAATTCTTGCGGGATGCCAAGAAGACGAATCCAAGCCTCCACCTTATGGATGTTAGCCTTTTCTGGCTTGAAACACGGTTCCCACTTCCTCATAGCCAAATAGGGACCAAGCAGTACCCACGACCCACCTGTGATAGGCAGATTGAGATCTTTTAAGTTTGCAGACTTGACTAAAAAAATCGTTATCCAAATCAGCCACCACAATGGTCCTAGATTTTTCCCACAGATTTTCCAATCTGTTCTTCATAAACGTGACCTGTACTTTCTTACCCAGAAGTTTCACTATTAGAACGTTCTTCCACTGCTTCCTCATTCTTTGTTTTGCTTTCGTCGAGCAACGAATTCTGACTGATCCTTCCTCCCCAAAAATAGTTTGAAACCCTTATTCTGATATTTCACATGCTTTAGGATCCAGGGATTCACTTTTATCTTCCTCCATTACCTCCATCCAGGTAGACTCAGCTCCCTGAATGGTATCTTCTTTTCTAAGCGCATCAACAAAGGTTCTTTTTTTTCTCTCTGAAGTAGAGGTTGGTAGATTTGCTAATCCAGCTCCACGATTCAAAGAATCTGAGACAAACTCTTCACCATCTTTTGATCGTTTCACACTACGCCTAAGAATTTCATATTCTTCTTCTGAAATTTTGGGATTTTCATTGTTGATTTCTATTTTGGATGCCATTGAGGGAACCCTAGCAGAGACAGATATTTCGCACGTGGCTTTCACACCTCGTCTTTATTGTTTGTTATTTTAAATGATATAAAGTTATGTCATTTTTAATGAAATTATATTGTTTTGGTGCGTTTTTATATTCTCTCCTTCATTTTTTTTTTTTCCTAATTTTATAAAAGAAAAAATGACAATATAAACCAAATCATAGTTTCATTTAAAATTATAAATATTTTGCCCAAAGTTATAAGAGGAAAGATATTCTTACTACCAAATTTTTTTACTACTAATTTACTACCTATCTAATCACCGTTGAATCAAAGAGAGAGAATACTAAAAAGTTTTTTAAAACAGAAAAAATATTGATCCAATGGTGATTAGATAGGTAGTAACTTGGTAATAGAAGATTTTAGTAGTAAGAATATCCCTCATGAAATTATAATATCGTAAAAAAAAAGTATTTAATTATAAATTTGAGACGTGTAGTGTAACGCCAGTTTTGTCAGACAAGAATGTAGAAGCTGGCGTTTCGTTAGTACCAGAGTTCCTGTGTTGTTTGGCCTTGGGAATAATCCACTCATTAGATTTCAAGTTTCATGCTCAATCACCATTGACGGAGAACACATAGGTTTACTCAGGCTTTTGTCCTTCTCTACCATATTTTTTTATTCCAATATTCTTATTCAGGCCAGCTTAGAGGGAAGGTTCCATTTGCCTTCTTTTGCATCCACTGCTACTGAATCGGAACCCCTTTCTGTGTTTTGTTCTTCCACCCTCTTAATTTTCCATCATTATTAATATTGTCTTAGTTTATATGATATGCCACCTCTGGTTGTTACCGAAACAGAAATATTTGCTATTCTAAGTCGCCATGGGATGCGTTTTTGGCAAGTTTTCTCCCTCTCGCAAAGCTGAGGAGTCGAAACGGCACAATGGGTATGTGAAGAGAGTTTTAAGCCAGAAGGGTTCGAGGACATATTCGTCTAAGCATGTGGTAGCGGGGTTAGAAAGGGAGACTCAGAGACTAAGTGTGAATGTACGTAGTGAGAGCTCAGCTGCAGAGAGTGCACAGAAGATTTCAAGTGGTGTTGTAGGAGGAGAAAGGGAAAGAACGGTTGCTAGAGAAGAGAAGAGTAAGGATGTTAAGGAGAAGAAGATTGCAAGATATGATTCTGTGGAGGGGTGGCCAAAGTGGTTAGTTGATAATATCCCTAGTAATGTGTTGGCTACTCTGGTTCCCAAGAGCGCTGATTCTTATGAAAAACTCGCCAAGGTAATACCAAAATGCAAATGGATTCTCTTAGTTGTTGATACACAAATTAAGTTAATAGTTCTCTTTATCTTAATATTATCGTTGATTAGTCTGTGAATGATTGAGATTGTGTCACATAACGTGTTTCATTCCAAAGGATGCATTCCAAGCTAACATTCGTTTGGCTAATTTATTCAACTTACACCATCTTGGTGTACAATGACATATTTGCTTATAATGAATTCAATTTAACCTAAGAGCTTAAGCTAACGGATGAGGTTACATTAATGATTTTATATATCTCTAATACATACCCTTCTTACACGAGAATCTACTGTGCTTGAAGGATGACCCCTTCTTACACGAGAGTCCACTGGGCTTGAAGGATGAAAAATACACAGTCTCACCTACAACCTACATGGGCTAAGAAATTTTACATAAGAAAATAGGGACGGTGAGGATCAAACCCGTGATACCGAAGTTCTGATACCATGTAAAAAACCAATTCAGCCCAAAAGCTTAAGCTATTGGGTGAGGCTACATTAATGGTTATATATATTTTTAACACGTTCCCTCACAAGAGAGCCCGTTAGGCTTGAAATGTCGATGATGCATAGGCCCAGTTTACTTGTGTTAAGAAATTCCACAGAAAATGGAGGGTGGCGAAGATCGTACCCGAGACACCGAGACTTTGATAACATGTAAAGAACTAATTCAACCCAGAAATTTAACTCATTGGGTGAGACTACATTAATGATTTTATATATCTCTACGAGCTTAGTTCATATAACTTTGCATTAAGAAAAAATTTTGCAATTTTTTCACACCCCTTTTTAGTTTTCCATTGAAGCCAAGTCTCAGGATCATATTGTGATATTTCCATATGTATTGTAAATTTTTTTTCTTTTTTCCAATTTACATTACCAATATTACTGCGTTACAGGAAAATAATTTAACACCAAAGCATTATAGCCGAAGTGTATATTGCCTTCGGAAGATAATCTTTTTTCAAATAGTCAAAGAAAGTCGGGGGGAAGAAAAGGGCATTGCTTTATAGCTCTTACTTGTTCTAGTACTACTAACCTACATGAACTCATGAACTGATCGAGTTTCCATTTTGGGTCACAGATAGGACGTGGAACATATAGCAATGTGTACAAAGCCCGAGATAAGGGCACAGGAAAGATTGTTGCTTTGAAGAAGGTACGTTTTGACACATCAGACTCTGAAAGTATAAAGTTTATGGCAAGAGAGATCATGGTATTACAGAAGCTGGATCATCCCAATGTCATCAAACTTGAAGGACTAGCAACATCAAGGATGCAATATAGTCTTTATCTAGTTTTTGAATTCATGCAGTCAGATCTTACCCGAATTATCTCCCGACCCGAGGAGAGACTCACCGAAGCACAGGTTGGGTTTCTACTAATATTTGTAACAGTTAGAAACTTGGAATTTGAGATGTTTGTGGTTTTTTTTAATGTTATATGTTGACCTACAAAATGCACGTGTCTCTGATTGAAGAATTAAAGAATGATTAATTTAGTTTCTGTTTCTTATGGGGGCGAACCTGAGCAGTGGTAAAACTGTTCCTTTTCAGTCATGGGTTCGAATTCAGGAAACAGCCTCTTTGCAATTATGCAAAGGTAAGGCTGTGTACAAGGATTTCCTCCACCCCACACTCGCTAGTCGGGTTTAATGGGGAGTGGTTTTTTTTACTATAGCTTCTGCTTCATCCAATTACATTTTAAGTTGTTTATATTTGGTTAAGCATTTTGTGATAAAACAAGTCGTCTTTTTTTTTTTTTGGGTATAAGATCAAGTGCTATATGCAGCAGCTGCTTTCTGGTCTCCAGCACTGTCACGAGAGGGGAGTTATGCACCGAGATATTAAAGCTTCTAACTTGTTAATAGACAAAAGAGGGGTGCTGAAAATTGCAGATTTTGGGCTTGCAAATTCTTTTGATATTAACCCTGAAGGGCCTTTTACAAATAGAGTGGTCACACTTTGGTATAGAGCTCCTGAACTTCTTTTAGGTTCAACCGATTATGGATTTAGCATTGATCTATGGAGTGCAGGATGCCTATTTGCTGAGATGTTTGTTGGAAGACCAATTATGCCCGGGAGAACAGAGGTAAGAGTTTAGTTGGGACATTGAAGAAAATCTCATTTAGCTCAATTTCAGGTTCAGATATTTTCTTTGATTTCAAAACAATTTCCATCATCTACTCATGTTTCATGCATGTCTCCTTTCTGAATGGACTTATTATCACTTATACATAATTGTCTCTGTCTTCTATGAGTTTGTCATCATTATTATAATAATACTTAGGTATTGGGGTAAAATAGAAGTGAAAAAAATTAGAGTAAACACCCTTTTTGTTCCCTGAAAATATCCACGAAATCCTTTTTAGTCCCTGGCAATAAAAAAGGACCAAATTGGTCCCTAAAATGATGAAAAAATGACCAAGGAATACTTATTATAATTGACAGAAGGACTAAAGTGGCCATTTTTTCATAATTTTATGGAACAATTTGGTCCTTTTTTATTGCCAGAGACTAAAAAGGATTTCGTAGATATTGTCAGGGACCAAAAATGATGTTTACTCAAAAAATTATAGTAGGTTTTACCAAATTGGTTGGTTCAAGTGGTACATACTTGATTCCGCTTAAGTAAAGTCTTGAGTTCAAATCCCAGTAAAAGAAAAAAATTCTCTTTGAGAGAACTAGTCCCACCATGATATGAATGTTATCGGCTCAAACTTGAAAAAATTATCATCCATTTTGTTTTCATGTCATTGTGGACACGCCCCTCTATAGAAAGGATTTATTCAGTGATGCTGCTAATAGTAGTGTTTCAATTCTGATTTAGCAAATAAGCATTTCAAGTATATGTATATAGGTTGAACAGCTTGACATGATCTTCAAACTTTGTGGTTCTCCTTCAGAGGATTATTGGAGAAAACTGAAGCTAACGACAAGCTTCCGGCCTCCACAACATTACAAACCTAATTACAAAGATTACTTCCAGAAATTTCCTTCCTCTTCCCATGGTCTCTTGGCCACACTTCTTGATCTCGACCCTGTTCATCGTGGCAGTGCTGCCTCTGCTCTCCGAAATGATGTGAGCTTCTTCTGTTATTGTTAATTATGCATCTTCTTGCTTTTCTGTTCTGTTCATTTTATCTTTATTGATCTATTTTTTGACAATGAAATGATAAGAATGTTGAGTTTTAAAATTTCTTGGAAAAACTAAGCTTGAAGAGTTGAGAAGATTTGGAACATGATTTCAAGTTTAATCAGGATGCATAACTTTCAAAATTTTGAATACAAATAAAATAAAATTGCTTTAACCCAACTAAACTAACCCAATTGCTGATCTTGGTAAACTACATATAATTTCCTGAATTATATGAAATTTTATGTGTACCAAAACAAAATATATTGTTCTCAATTTGCAATATGCTAACTTTTTATTGCTTTCAGTTCTTCAAATCTAGTCCATTAGCATGCGACCCTTCAGCTTTGCCGGTAATCTACAAAGACGAGGATGAACACTTACAAACTAAAAGACGCAAAAGGTATGCTAATGTTCATGACTGAAATAAAAAATTCTTTCATTAGATGGACTACTTGAAAAAAATGAAAGTGTAGAACAAAATCCAGTAATGCAATTTTCAGATGGAGAAGATTATATTGACAAACTTTTTTCTTACAAATTTACCTACATCAAGTATGACTGGTTAGACACTCTTTATTGAAGTCTGACCAGTCATACTTAGTGTAGTTTGTAAGAAATTTTTTTTGTTAATATAACCCTCCCTTTCCACACATATATGATATTTCTTTAGGCTAAGCATTGAACACCATGTGAACTAAATTATAAGTTTTTGTTAGCAACAGAGTGCTGTGTGCATGTATTGGATTTCATGTTGTCATATGACTGAAAATTGAAGTGTTTGTTGCTTTTCAAGATATAAGCAAAGGGTTTCGAAAAGAAGGGAACTGTCTCAAACAAGCACAAGTGATGTCAACAAATCAGGAAAGAACCAAACTGCTGAACAACCCGGGAGAGATTCGGAATCTTCAAAAGAGGTGAGGCTCCACACTTACTAAATCCTTTAAAAAACAATATGTAATAGACATATTATAAGGGGTTTGATTTTCTTGCATGATAATTGAATTCTCATATTGTGACTCAACTAGTGGTAAGACCCACATTTATTAAAAAGAGAAAAAGAAAAAGAAAAGAAAAGTTTTGCACGCAAATCGAAGAGTCACAACATAAATTCTCATGCAACATGAGAAAATGTTTTTCCATATTATAATGCATTTTTAGTTTATCCCATTGTTATCATCTCCTCAAAGAAAATATTATTTTTCTTTTAATTATTTTTTTCTAGCTAATACCATAAGGCTTAAATAAATTCAGTACCATTTTGCCTTTTACAGGAGAAGAATAATGAACAACACAAGCAAGGTCAAGAAACAGGCAATAGTGCAAGCAGTACTTCATCGGGCTCAAAACTATTTATATCCCCAATTTTTCTCTCTACTGGAAGAAAATCCCCCATGACTGAGGGCCATCCAAATGCTCTTAAGAACATAAAGAACTATAGTGCTCTCTTACAAGCCTCTATGATAGATAATGTCAACCCCAATGAAGGCAACGAATTTGCTCAGCTTCGCAAGTCCTTTTCAGCTTTGGATTTTCGACTAGATTATGGGAAGCTATCAAACATCTATGAATTGCCTAAAAAGATTTAATTTTGTTCTATTATAAACATTTTCTTTTAATTATGTTTTGTCACGTTGTTTAAAGAATTTGCATTCAAATTCTTTTAATAATGTTATGGAACATAATTAAAGGGTAGTATTAAAAAACCATCCCATTGGATCAGCTAAAAAAATAAAAAGTTGGGCCATGGAATTTGATTGTTTCAAGCTCAAACTGGTTGGTGTGATTTGAACATTTTTATTCTAGTATTTATTTGACTCATACTTCTCTTTCGGAAACTGTGTGATCAATAAACGAGTCCGTATATATTCAGAACATGTTACAACTTAACAATTTTACGGATATAATTTTGGAGAAACAGAGTGAAATAAATATTTAAAACATGTCTGTTATGAAACATGCTGAAGTTGGAACACTATGACTGTATTTTCCCTTGCATTCAATCTAAAATTCTTATCTTATTATGAATACCTATCTTTATGATTAAAACTTCTGCATGTATTATATAAGGAAACACTTTGGATTGGGAGATGAAGATTTCATAGTGCGCACCTGACCGGAATATAACTCTCAACTCTATCATAAACAAGAGCAAACATCCAGGGTATCAAGATGTTTTATTATGGAAAGGATTTGTATCGGAAGTAGATTATTATAAAAAGAATCTTGCGTGTATCATACATGCATTGTCATAAAAATAATTATAAAATTTATAAAAATTCTATCATTAATTTATAAATATTTTATTTTCTTTTAAATGCCCGTGTAAATGTCGGTGACTATAAACTATGTAGCACCGATACGGATACGGGACACGTGACACGATACGACACGACAATCCGATACGTTAATTCTAAAAAATGTTAGATCTTGATACGTTAGGACACGTTTTGATATTAAATAATACTTTTTAATTTATGTAGTGTATATTATGTTTAATATTCAATAATTTAACAAAAAAATAAAACTAAACTTATAATATTCATCAATTTTGCAAAGAAACCTAAGATATCCCAAATATTTATATTAAATTTATTAAAATGGTAATCGTAATCCAACAAATATAACAGTTAGAACAAAAAAATCAATACAATACAACCTTTGAACCTTTTTTTTTTTTTTGAATTTCTATAACGCGTGTTAGAGTGTCGGGAAGTGTCGGAGTGTCAGGGAGTGTCGAACACGACACGTCAGGGTTTTTGAAGTGTTAGTGCTTCTTAGACTATAAATAGCCAAAAAAAAACATAAAAAAATTGGAAACATAGAATCATCATAAGAAGCTCATTAACAATTGTTGGTTCAGGTCAACCTAATTAAGTTCCGGGGTTTAACCTGATTAAGGGGTACTGGATTCGATTTCAGAGAGTTGCAACTTCTAATGAGAATTGAGAGGTTCAAATCCGAAACTTACCATTAGGACTTCATAAACTGGTTAATATCTAGGAAAATAAAGATCATTGACAAGTATTGGATAGAAGTGCAGAAAAAGAAAATAGCCAGCTCACCTATGAAGATCAACAGTGTCATGTCAACCCTCTAACAGATTCAATCAATCCACATGACGCAACTTAATTCTGTTATGAAGTAGTTAATAGATTAGTTAGTGGATTAGTTATTAGTTAGTGGATTTGTTACGTAGTTTTAAAGCTTTCATACAGTATATATATCTGTTTCATTGTAAGCAGTTAGCGACTCTCTTTTCTGACTTTCAGTTCTTGAGTAATGGAAGATTCAATCTTTCTTTCACTGGTTTCTTGTGATATGGTATCAGAGCAATCATAGGCTCTGGTATCCACATTCCGCTGCATTTTTTTTTTCTTTAAAGTTTCTTCTTGCATCGTTCTTCTTGGTTGAAACGATGGCTGATTTGATTCCAGAGTTCCTCACGAATCCTGGACATCCATTTTACATTCATCCGAATGAAAATCCTGCTCTCGTTCTTGTTAGTCCTCCTTTGAGTGGAAAGAATTACCACACTTGGGCGCGAGGTATGAGCATGGCTCTGCTATCAAAGAATAAACTCGGATTCATAGATGGATCCATTGTTCCACCAGTTGCTGCTGATCCTTTATTTGTGGCATGGCAGCGTTGCAACACTATGGTCTTAGCATGGATTCACAGATCCATTAGTCCTTCAATAGAAAAATCAATTCTTTGGATGGATAAAGCCTTCGATGTTTGGCTTGATTTGAAGAATCGTTTTAGTCAATCAGATATATTTCGATTATCTGAAATTCAAGAAGATCTTTATAAGCTTCAGCAAGGTGAAATGAGCATTACCGATTATTTTACTGAGTTGAAAACTTTATGGGATGAACTGGACAATTTACGTCCATTACCTGTGTGCCGTTGTGCTGTTGCCTGCAATTGTGGCCTCCTTGCACTCATACGAACTCACAGAGATCAAGATCAGACAGTAAGATTCCTCAAAGGACTGAATGAGCAATATGCTCATGTCAGATCCCAAGTCATGATGCTTGATCCACTTCCTCATGTCAGTAGAGCTTTTTCTTTGGTGGTTCAGCAGGAACGACAATTTCAGTCAGTTCCTCAAGGTGAATTTTCTTTGTTATCTCATTCCTTTACTAATGGAACTAACATTGGTAGAAAGCCTTTTGTTGAGAAAGGAAAATTCAGGCCAAATATAGGAGGTCAGGGACGCGGATCCACTGGTCAAGGGCGTGGATTCACTACTGGAAATCAAGGAAGAAAGATATGCACTCATTGTGGTAGGCAAAACCACACGGTTGATTCTTGCTATCAACTTCATGGTTTTCCCCCTGGATACAGAACTGGAGTTCCTAAACAGTACAATGCTGCAAATTTAGTTCAACAAGAAATTGATGGGAGTGACATCAATGAGGACAAAGTAGATTAATCTAATCTTGGAGTTTCTTTATCACAAGTCCAATATCAGAAGTTACTAAGCCTTTTGCAGAATACTCCTCTTGAAATTGAAAAGAATGAGTCATCTCCTCACTCATCCAACTTAGCCACAGCAGTGAACTCCTCTTCAAATGCACCTACAGGTAATCATTTCAACTATTGGATATTAGACTCAGGAGCTACAAATCATATATGCTCCATGATCTCAATGTTCAGTTCGGTTCATAATATTCCTCCAATCTCAATCATGATACCAAATGGCATTCGTGTAACTACTTCTGTTTGTGGTACAGTTTGTCTATCTGATTCATTAAAATTGGTAGATGTTTTGTATGTACCCGATTTCAAGGTGAATTTAGTTTCTGTTTTGAAACTAATTAACTCCATTCCTTGTTGTCTGACCTTCTCCAAGAATTCGTGCCTCATTGAGCAGGTGGATACCAAGAGGATGATTGGTACAGCTAAAGTCAAGGGTGGGCTGTATATCTTTGAGTATCCAAAGCAAGTTCCAGAGAATTTTCAGCTTTTAAATAAGAGTTTGATCAATGTAACTCAAAAGATGAATAATGCCAAACTTTGGCATTTTAGATTAGGTCATTTGTCTCTTGAATGTTTAAGGCAAATGTCTAAATCCTTCCCTTTCATTTCTTATGATGATGTAAGGCCATGTGATACATGCCACATCAGTAAACAACACAGGCTACCATTTCCTGTTAGTAGCAGTCAAAGTAATAAAATCTTTGATGTTTTGCACACAGATATATGGGGTCCCTTTGCAGTTCCTTCAATCCATGGACACAAATTCTTCCTCACATTAGTAGACGATTTCTCAAGATTTATGTGGATAATCCTACTAAAGAGCAAAGCTGATGTACGCAAGAGACTACAACATTTCATTTCATATGCAGAAACCCAATTTGATGTAAAAGTTAAAGTGGTTCGCAGTGATAATGGTTTCGAATTTCTCATGACAGATTACTACCTTCAAAAGGGCATTATTCATCAAAGGAGCTGTGTTGAAACTCCCCAACAAAATGGGAGGGTAGAGAGAAAGCATCAACACTTGTTAAATGTGGCACGGTCTTTAGTCTTTCACTCTCACTTACCCATAAAGTTCTGGAATTTTGCCATCTCACATGCTACACACTTAATCAATCGGATTTCCACTCCATTGCTTAACAACAAATCTCCCTACATGATGCTTTATGATAAACCACCTACTCTTGATCATCTACGCATTTTTGGTTGCCTAAGCTATGCGAGTACACTTACTGCTCACAGAGGAAAATTTTCTCCTCGGGCAAGGAGATGTGCTTTTGTTGGTTATCAAGATGGGATAAAAGGATACATTGTATATGACTTGAAATCTAGAGAGTTTTTTACATCACGAAATGTCTTATTCTACGAAAATTGTTTTCCTTTTAAGGATGATACCAATGCTGCAGAAAATTGTCAGCCTCACTTTTCCCCTTGCCAGCCTCACCTTCCACCTATCCTACCCATCTATGATACACCATATATTGCAGAACCTTTACTCAACCCACGTGATGCTGCACCCTGTGATATCCATCCTTTTCAACTACACCCACTTACTCCAATACCTACCCGTGACATTGCACCTTTATCTGACCCATCTTCTGTTCCAATAGAGCTCCCTCTTCGTCTCTCTACTAGACCTCATAATCCTCCTACTTACCTTCGTGATTTTCACTGTCACATTTCACTATCACAATCAAACACTACAACTCACACCAAACTAAACACTCAAACCAAACCAAATACTGTCAATCCAATCAAACCAAACCCTTTTCCACTATCTGATGTACTCTCTTATGAACATTGTTCTCCTTCTTTCACTCGATTTTGTTGTAACTCCATTACTAATATGGAACCAAAATCTTACTTACAAGCTTCTAAGCAAGACTGCTGGAAAAAGGCAATGGAAACTGAAATTCAGGCTCTTGAACAAAACCGAACTTGGGTTCTTGTTGATCAACCAACCAATAAGCATATTATAGGGTGTAAATGGGTTTATAAGACTAAACTCAAAGCTGATGGAAGCATAGAAAGATATAAGGCACGCTTGGTTGCCAAGGGATACACGCAGATGGAAGGTATTGATTACTTGGACACCTTCTCCCCAGTTGCCAAGATGACTGCAGTGCGAGTTTTGTTAACTGTTGCAGCAGCTCGTGGATGGCATCTCATGCAACTCGACGTCAATAATGCATTTCTGCATGGAGATCTTCATGAAGAAGTCTACATGCATTTACCTGATGGTTTTCCCAAATCAGATCCTCCCAAGGTGTGTAAACTACAGAAGTCTCTATATGGCCTTAAGCAAGCCAGTAGACAGTGGTATGAGAAACTGACCTCTTCATTGCTTTCTCTTGGTTACAAACAATCCCATGCTGATCACTCCTTTTTATTTAAGAAGCATAATTCTTCATTCACAACACTGTTGATCTATGTGGATGATATTGTTCTCTCAGGGAATGATTTAGCCGAAATCAACAAGGTTAAATTGTTTCTGGATTCTTCTTTTAAGATAAAGGACTTGGGTGATCTTCGTTTTTTCTTAGGATTAGAGGTGGCTCGCTCTCAATCTGGCATTGTTGTCAATCAGAGGAAGTATGCTCTTGAGCTTCTCTCTGATAGTGGCATGTTAAGCTGCAAACCAGCCTCTTCCCCAATGGAACCTACCACAAGACTTCATCGTGCTAAAGATGCTTCTGAAATACTGCATGATCCTCTACCTTATCGTCGATTGGTTGGAAGATTATTGTACCTTACCAACACTCGACCAGATCTATCTTTTGCAGTCCATCAACTAAGCCAGTTTGTGTCTTCTCCTACAGACCTTCATATGCAAGCTGCTAATCGGATCCTTCGCTACATCAAGAGCTCCCCTAGTACAGGCCTGTTCTTTTCTTCTACCAATTCTTTAATGCTGTCAGGTTTTGCTGATAGTGACTGGGCTTGTTGCCCAGACACTAGGCGTTCTGTTTCAGGTCTTTGCACTTTCTTGGGGCGTTCCCTGGTCTCTTGGAGATCGAAGAAGCAACACACCGTATCACGCTCATCTGCCAAAGCCGAATACCGTGCCCTTGCCTCCATCTCATGTGAAATTCAATGGCTTCGCCTTCTTCTTCAGGATTTACAAGTCTCTTATTCCAAACCTGCTTCTGTTTTTTGTGACAATATGTCTGCCATCTATCTTGCCAAGAACCCGGTCTTCCATGAACGATCTAAGCACATCGAGATTGATTGCCATGTTATTAGGGAGCGTATCACCGATGGTGTCATTCATCTCCTTCCTGTTTCTTCATCAGCGCAGCTTGCCGATATCTTCACCAAGCCTCTCCATCCTCGACCCTTTCATGCTCTTACTGCCAAGCTTGGTCTCCGAGACATTCTCCGTCCAGCTTGTGGGGGGTATTGGATAGAAGTGCAGAAAAAGAAAATAGCTAGCTCACCTATGAAGATCAACAGTGCCATGTCAACCCTCTAACAGATTCAATCAATCCACATGACGCAACTTAATTCTGTTATGAAGTAGTTAATAGATTAGTTAGTGGATTAGTTATTAGTTAGTGGATTTGTTACGTAGTTTTAAAGCTTTCATACAGTATATATATCTGTTTCATTGTAAGCAGTTAGCGACTCTCTTTTCTGACTTTCAGTTCTTGAGTAATGGAAGATTCAATCTTTCTTTCACTGGTTTCTTGTGATAACAAGGAGTCCCTCCTGAAAATTCTCATGCTTCCAGCTTTGGTGAATAACCAACCTAAACCAAAAGTTTCTAGAAAATCTCTGCTGCCCCCTTATTCATTCTCTTGAAACGATCCTTCGTCAAAATCTGGATTTAAACACATATGCTAATGCTGCTCAACAAAAAAGAATTCAGACTTCATTTGTTCAAAGATGAAAATATACCCAACAACTACAAAACTTAAATGGGATCTGTCTTATTTTTGTAACAGTCTTCCCACATTAAAGAAATGAAAGTAAACTCGGCTGAGCAATTATATTTGAATAGCAACCCATCCACGCATCTGGTCCAATGCTCTCATATATATATATATATATAGGGGGCTAGGGTGGGTCCCCCACATGCCCCCTAAAATTTGGAATTTTTTTATAATATATGTAAAAAAATGTGATGATGAAACTATGCATGTTGTACATGTTTTTCTCTCCGGTTTCTCATGTTTCTGCTCACACTCTTACCTATATTTTTTCTTGAGAACATCAGATCATCATTTCCCTCTTTTCCATGTTCTGTCCATCACCAACCTCCTTCTTCATCCTTTCGATTCTAGCTGTAAATTCTAGAGTCGGGCAAAATCAACTACCACCGAATTGGTTGTGTGTGTGTGTGTTCTGGGTATAGGTATTGTAACGAATTGTGTGTGTGTTCTGGGAATAGGTATTGTAACGAATTGTGTGTGTGTCCGAATTGGTTGTGTGTGTGTGTGTCTGAATTGGTTGTGTGTGTGTGTGATTATTTATTTTCTTATATTATTGATTCACCTTTAAATGGTTATGATTCCCCTTTTCTTTCTCTTTCTTTATCACCATTGATCCATCTTTATAAAATTATGATTTAGTAGCTGGAATTATCTCCGGCAGCTTGAAAAATGATAAGCCTATATATATATATATATATATATATATATATATATACAAAAAATAGGCATTTTACGGCGGTTCATTTTTGGTATAATGCATTTTTGTAATTTGTGGCGGTTGCAACTGTCGCGTATACCAAAATGAACCGCTGCTAAATGCCTGTTTTTTTTTTGTAATATATATATATATATATATATATATATATATATATATATATATATATATATATATATATATATATATATGACTAACTCTTACTATCAACTCATAGTCTTATATACAATGGTTAGACTTATATATATATCTGAATTATGTCAGGTGCTAGTAAGAACTGGAAAGTTCATCATTTACCTCTATTTTTACAATAACTAGTGAAAGATCTTTCTCAACTATGAAGATAATCAAGACGAGACTTCGAAATAGAATAGAAGACCAATTTCTTGATGATTCTTTGATTACATACATTGAAAAAGAAATTATTTTGATTTTTAGCACGAAATCAATTATAGATGAATTTAACAATATGAAAACACGTAGAGTAAGAGTCAAGTGAAATGATATTAATTTCTGTAATAGATTTCATTCAATTTTTTCTATATTAAATTTATATTGTATTTCAAGTACTTTTATTTATGATATAGTTTTTTTTATTTTCCCCCCTTCTTACTAAAATTCCTGCGTCCGACACTGCATATATATATATATATATATATATATATATATATATATATATATATATATATATATATATGAGAAAAATATTTCTCAAGCAGCTTGAGATAAATTTATCTCTGGCCACTCCAAAACTACGTCGTTTTATTTATTTATTTCCTTATATTAATTGATTCATCTTTGAATGGTTATGATTTCATTTTTCTCTCTCTTCCTTCATTACCATTGATCCATCTTTGTACGGTTATAATTTAATAGCCGGAGATAAAATTATCTCAAGCAGCTTGAGAAATAATAAGTGTATATATATATAAATTATTAAAAAGCTTATACTTTCGAACAAATGTTTCACTGCAATATCTAAATGTTTTGTTATTAGAAGTCCCACGTTGATTGCATAGGTAAGTAGTGTGGGATTTATAAGGTATTGGGCACTCTCACTTCTTGATCTAGTTTTTGAGGTGATGATCTCAAGGTCCCCTACATTAGTGTTCTCATTGAAAGTCAAACCTCGAAAAGGGCTACCTGATAGGTGAGTGAAGCCGTCCAAAGGGAGAAAAGGCTACCACCGGGTCAGAGTGAAAGCGGGTGTTTTCCACTAGACCATGTGGCCCTGGGGAGAGCTAGGATTTTGAAAGTTTTTGTTTGTGGGACTCATCGAAGCTCATTTCATATTTCAATTAATTCCGTATTTTATAAATGAATTAGGATAATGTTACTATCAATTAGTATTACTACCAACGTCACTACCACTTTATTTCATCGTTAAATCGATTATTTTGATCCAAAGGTTATGATTTAACTTTCTACAAATATTCTTTCTTCTCCTATATTTAATACTTTATATTTATTTCCACCTTTGTATGGTTTTGATTCCTCATATTTAACATTTTCACAATAAATATGTGGAATCGTAACCATTGTATGACGGAAATAAATATAACCGTTGGATCAACATAATCGATCTAATGGTGAAATAAAGTGGTAGGGGTGTTCATCAACCAATCCAAACCGATTCAAACCGCGGTGATCGAACAGAAAAACCGATAACCGAACAAATCGAAAACCGAAAAATCAAAAACCGAAAAAAAACCCGCAAATTTTAATTGGATTGGAGCGGATTTCGGATTGATTGAAGAAAACTGATCCAGTTCAAACCGATCCAATATATTAATTCTCCTCTACTTACTTTGATCTTTCTCCAATCATAATCCAAAAATTTCTAAACTCAAGACCCATTAACCCATCAACTAAACCCAAGATAAACCTAGTCACATCTCAACAACAAAATTTCATCTGCGTAGAGCTTCATATCTCATTGCCCCCCACAAAAAATTATATTATCGTTTGATGATGCTTTTGTATTTCAATTTTTTTTTACAAAGCTTATATATATACAAAAGATGTTATCTGAAATCAAATTTTAGGATTTTCAAAAAACCAAAAATCGATCCAATCCAAAAAGAAAAAATTGGATTGGATTTGCAAAAAAATCCAAATCGAATGGATGATTACATGGTCAAACCGAAGAAATTGGATCGGATGATTTTTGCTTCCAAAACCGATCCAATCCACACCGCGAACACTCGTACAAAGTGGTAATGCTATTAATTGATAGTAACAATATCCTATCTCTTTATAAATAGACAAAATATATTGAGATTGATTTTTATTTTATTTAAGATTAAATACACGCGGAAAATTTATTACCTTCCCATATATACAAATCACGGATTTGGATCCTCTCATGTGAAAAAATGATCATGTTATTTGATCACAGTCATTCATTTAAAAATTACACACTTTTCTCTCTCTTATCTCATCATTATTGAGTGGAAATGAGTGATTGTTATCAAATAACATGATCACTTTTCGACACGAGAGGATCCAAATCCACAAGTCAGTGAACATAACTACAACACTATAAAAGGTATATCTTAAAGAATAGAATATTATTATTATAAAGGAAACTAAAATATTTATGGGTTCGGTTTTTCTACCGTTAATGTAGATAACTTATCTACAGTGAGCTCAAAGTGACATCATTTTGAGGCGGAAATCAAGGTATTTTTGTAATTATAATTTATTTCAGGGTTATAATAGTATTTTTCATTATAACTTTTTAATTTTTCAACTCAAAACGACGTCGTTTTGGGAGCAATACGTAGATAACTTATCTACATTCACTTTAGAAACATTAAAGCCAATATTTATATATTATTGACAAAATATTTACGGCTTTAATGTTTTTAAAGTGAATGTAGATAAGTTCTCTACGTTCGCTCCTAAAACGACGTCGTTTTGGGTTGAAAAATTAAAAAATTATAATGAAAAAGACTATTATAACCCTAAAATAAATTATAATTACAAAAATATATTAATTTCCGTCCCAAAACAACGTCATTTTGGGCTAACTGTATATAAGTTATCTACGTTAACTAAACCCAATATTTACATATATAAACAATTTTTGTCGTAAAATTTTAAGGACGTAATAAATTGCGAAGAATGAATTCGAAAGGCCAAATGCTTTCACCAAAAAAAAAATTGTTTCTCCTACTTTCACTAAAAAAAACAAAAATTGTTTCTCCTACTTTCACCAAAAAAAAAAAATTGTTTCTCCTACAATCCCAAGATAACTTTTACAATAGATACTGACATCAATGGAATATTACTTGGTATCAATACGATTTGTGGGTATGTTTTGCGTATCTCATAACACGATGAACTCGGGAAAAAGGTACTAAAATGTACGGGTTTAAATCCAAAAAAGTCAATCAAAATTAAAAAAAAAAGTCAAAAAATAAGAGAAATAATTTGATTAGATCAATTTTATAATCCTAAATTCCTAATTAGTAATTACGATGAAAATTGAATTAAAATAAAATAAAATAAAATATATATTTTTTAAAAATAAAATTTTACAAAATAAATACATGTTTTATTTATGGGCTTTGCATCCTCAATTAACAAAAAAATCGCAAAGTTCCGACGCACAGTTCGAGTGCGCTCCACCATAAAAATAAATAAATAAATTTGCACGTAAAATAATGTTTTAGTAATTGGAGAAAACAATTTTGTTATTAAAGGAGAAAGTGTTTCCATTTATTTATATGTAAGAATTATGTTATACCTAAAAGTTAAATTTAATTTCATCTCTTTGGTATAGATGTATATTCTTGAAATGATAATTACTAAGTTAAAAATATGTGTTTAACGACTCTCCTATTGTAGGAAAGTCTTTTTTTCTCCTATAAATTTATCAAAAATTGTGCCGCTATTTTTTTTACATGTGATAGGCCCTATCACATGTTATCTTTTTAGCAGTAGACAAAATCTCTCCTACAATAGAAGAATTAATTAGCCCTAAAAATTATTTAGAAAAATGTTATCAAACTTGAATCGATGAAGCATTAGCTTAATGAATTAGGGATCATTAGTTCAACCAAATTAATAGTTTAATACAAAAATATGTAATAAATATAATAATAAATAACTTTAACAAATATAAAGTTAGGGAATATTTCTGCGTTTGAAACAGACAAATTTGTCTTTACCACATAGACAAAGGAAAAAAGAAAAAAAAAAAAAATATGATGGGCACTTCTTTCATATTTATTGGGGGTGGGGGGATAAATTTATCTCCTTCAAGAGCATAAATCAATATTCTCATAAAGTTATGCATACCAATTAATGCTACTGTATTCTCCATCAGGTTACAAGTTAAAATCCCATGTTAATCCATTAATAAGATTACACCGGCTGGTGGCCCAATTCCTAATTCAACAGGTGGATATTCTGTCTAGTTTGGTTTTAATAAAAATTTTAAAAATTGGATTTATATTTAAGTAAACTTTTTTAAACATGTGTGTAATATATTTTAATGAATTAATTAATATAAAATTATTCCATAAAATTTAATTTCTGTAAAAAATTTACAGACAGTAAAAAGAAAAATCAATCTAAAATACTTAAATTTGATTGAATCAAATTTATATGTCTAATCATTGGATGATATTATATGAAAAATTTTTAAATCATATCAATTAACTTTTTTTCTTAAATTAATCTAAGTCAATCTCCCAATCAAAAAAAATAAATAAATAAAAAAAAATCTAAGACATCAATCTACAAACATGTATAATAAAAGAGATTATATTTTCTTATGCAACATGAGATAAGATATCTGATGTTACACTCACAAACTTATGTGGGTCCCATTATACAGAAAAAAAGAGAAAAAAAATTAAAGTGAGTCCCGCATCTTTTTGAGTGTGTAGGAAAGATTTATCGTCTCCTACCACATGACTAACATTTCCCATAATAAAAAGTATCTATTTTCTATTATCACATGCTTCTTATTTGCACACATCGTCACACACACACAATGACACAAACTAAAAGCCTCAAAAGCACAAATCACCAAACACAAGTAAATTGAAGTAAATTATACGGTTGAGTTCACTCATCGTAACGGTCATCTACAAGCTTGTTTTTGATCCATTTGAAACTGCTGCGAAAGGAGGATTTGAGCTTAGCTTCCGTAGTATACATGTTATAGGATGCCACCCTTTTTCTTCTTTTGACCTCTGGGTTACCATTAGTAGCCATAACTTCTCCTTTGATGCTTGGACCGTTGAAGCTGTAAGATGTGGATCGTTCCTCGAACCCAACCCTGATGTCCTGATATGAGGGTGAATGGTAGGTAGAGAATGATTTACTTTTCTCCATGTTCAGAGGTTCATGTAAAAAAAAAAAACAAGACAAGGGATTGTATAAAAGAAATTCCTATTTAAAGAAGGCAACCCATTTGGACTTGCTCTATAATTTTTTATTTTTATTATATT
>JAVKPL010010779.1:0-47472 GCA_032173675.1 Gastrolobium villosum
ATACAAAAATATGATGGCCAAGCGCCTAGTTACGGCTAGGTTTAATAAGAAAGTAAGACCTCGGTCATTTCAGAATGGCGACCTAGTCTTGAGAAGAGCCGACATCGGCAACAAGAATGCCAAAGATGGGAAGCTCGCAGCAAATTGGGAAGGCCCTTATAGGGTCAAGGACAATCTCGGAAAGGGAGCTTACACTCTGGAAACTTTATCAAAGAAGCCAGTAAAAAGAACTTGGAATGCTGACAAGTTGAAAACCTACTACAGTTAGGTATGAAGACATGGTCAAAGTACTAGACTTTAGTCCACATAAATAAAACGAGCCATGGAGCTCGGACAGTACTTGATTTGATTTTAAAGCAAATAAGCGGGCTGTAAAGCTCGGATTTGTAAACAGTCTTATTATAAATGAATGAGCAGTTGTTTTTAAAACGCCTCCATTTATGATTCCGACATGTATGTCACGGTCGTTAAAGAAATGAACCTTCGAAAAAGAAATTAACATTTTTTAGATCGGACGTCAGTGACTCGCAAGCCATAAAGGTAAATAGAAATGAAATCAATATGGTAAAATTAGACGAGCTCGGATTAATTAAAGTTTGTTCATAACAAAAGCTAAGCCGAAAAACGGCAATGATTACAAAATATTGTTAGCCGAAAAACGGCAATGATTACAAAAAGTTATAGAAACAGAAATTAAGGGGTCCCAGCCTCGGCCTCTTCCTCGGAACCAGGAGAACCCGGAATAATGACGCCGTCCTTCACTTCATAAGACACGTCCATGCCCTCTTCGATGAGCCCTGGGTTGAGAACTCGGGCCTGAGCAATGGCGTTGTCAAAAGCTTGGACGGCCGCGTTAACCACCGCGTTCCTGGCCTCTTCAAAATCGGCAGTCTTTTGGTCGAGCTGAGTTTGAAGCGCCTGAAGTTGGACATCTTTATCCCCCAAAGATTGGGTAAGGGCTTCTTTCTCGGTCCTCAGCTCACCGACCTTAGAATTGGAAAGGCGCAGGTCCTCCTTCGCCGTGTCCACCTCCTTCTGCAGATCCCCAAATTTAACCTCCAGGGCGGACTGAGATCGCTCTAACTCCGCGACCTTAGCAGAGAGGGATGACTTGGCCGCATTCGCCTGGTCTAGATTCTGGAGGAGGTCCTGAAACATCTGGATCAATGAGGTCGTCTTTAAGGCGTCCTCCTCCATTCGCTTCAACATAACCCTCACAGAAGAGGTCAAGCCGGAATCCAGAAAAAGACCAGGGGGAGGCTTCAAAGCCGCCCTGAGACGGTCAGAAACGCCTGACTTCCATAGCTCCCCTGGCTCCAAGCTGAGGAGGGCCCCCTGGGTCCACTGGGAAGCAGGAATCGCAGCTGGACTTGGTGGTGGGGGGGAAACATCAATTGGAACCACCTCGTCGGCAGGTGGGTCCTCCCCCAAAATAATGTCTACCCGCCGTCGCTTCGACGCTTCGGGTTCTGAAGAGGCAGCCTCTCGCGACTTGCCCTTGCCGGCTCGCTTGGGGAGATACTTCTTGTAGTCAGCCGAAGTCATGCCAACTGAAAATCAGAAAATGCAGTGTTAAAAAGCACCAAAAGAGAATGTTGTCAAAAATAAATAAAAAACTTGACATACATACCAAACTCATAAATAGCATCATCTCCAAACTTATTTACTATCCGACTTAAGTCGATGACGCCATAGTCGTCAGTGTACTCAAGTAAAATCCGCGCCGCGAACCTCTCAGCTCTGGAAAGCGCGGACACAGGAGTGGCGTAGTGTTTTGGACGACGTCGATAGTGTTTTCGCGTCCAATACAGCTCGAAGTGGCATAATAAGTTCCCATCATCTAGCAGCTCCTTGCCAAACCAAGGGAGGGAATCGGAACGAGAAGCCACTTTAAAATAGGCATTCTTAAAGCCTTTAAAGGATTGAGAGTAAGGGATGAAAAGTCCCCTATCAGGGGTACCTCGGTAGGTAACCCACCCTTTCCTCTCTTTCAACTCGGCACCACTCCGAGCCGTATAGACATCAAAAAAGAAATAAAAAAGGGGGACTGTACAAGGAAGAAAGAGGTAAGAGCACAGTTGCTCAAAACCTCGGATAAAAGCCCACGAATTTGGGTGAAGTTGGGAAGGCGCCACTCGAATCCGGCGCAGCACGGCCATTTGGAAGTCTGTGAACGGAAGCCGAATTCCGACCTTGGTGACCAGATCCCGGTAGAAAAAGAAGAAGCAGGGCTCATCTGATATGGGGCCTGCGCATATCGGAAAATCACCCGGTGGAAGAAGGTCGACCCCCTCAGGATTCCCAAGAGGAAGCTGGGAGACGTCGGCTGGAGTCATTACTGACCGCATATGAAGGATTTCTAGAAGAACCCATTCATTGACATCAGAATTGTCCATTGTCAGGTCCCTGGAACACGAAGGAGTCGGGTCAGAAATATAATCAACCTGACTTGACCCAGAATCATCTAAATCAGATGGTAACGGGCCTGGACTCCAAGAAAAAGGGATAGAGTCGTCAGAACTACTAAGCAGATCGACGAAGGGCACCTGACTGGATGCCGAGTCATCAAAAGTGGAGGGGATTTCCGATTTGGGAATACCCAGCTCGGATGAAGAAATGCTGGAAGAACTATTACTCAACTGGAAAGGTGGGATCCGATCTAAAACAGACCCCGAACCTTGCCCAAACGGTGGAGGAGGAAGAATATAGGACAAGGGAACTGGCTCGGAAAAGAAACTCGGCCCAGAAGTTGAAGCCTGAGGAATCGAGGAGGACGCACCTCTAGTAAAAGATGGTTGGGGGTGTTCACCCCTGCGTCCCCTCCGACCTCTACCTCTCCTACCACGAGCACCTCTGGAGGTCTGACGACCTCCTCGGTGACTTCGGAGAAGCTGCTCAAGCCTCTCCTCTTCAGTATACTCCCTACCGTAAAACCAGTACTGCACAGATCGTGGTAACCTACCTATCATCTCCTCAGATACCTCTCCACTATCATTTCGACCACCAGAACTACCAGGAGCGTCCATTACCCACTTAAAGGGTGGGTAAGACAAGAAACACTCCCTACCAGCTAGAAAACGAACAAAAAAGTACAGAAATCTACAAGAAAGAGAAAATTACCTGGTGTGAAACTGGGTAGAAGAAATGGCCAAGGTAGAATACTGGGACAAATGGAAGGAATATGCAGAAAACTCAGAATGTGCAGAAAAACCCAACCCCAGGAGACGCGTGAGAACAGGAAAGGAGAGGTGGTAATGACTGATGCGTATTTATAGGGTTGAGGGGGTGGAAGACCAAAGGGTGGCCTCCCAAACGTTTGAAGCATCAGGGGCAAAAAAGGATTTTCGCCGCCCTGCACACCCTGCACGACCTGCACCACCTGCGCTGCCTACCTGCAATTAATGATCACAATCATGGCCTACTCTAGGCTCAGAGTAGCTTTCCTGCCCAATGCGCGGAACTGCCAGTAAGGGGAGTACACGTGTCCTGTTATAACCGTCACTGCAGGAGTAAGACGAAGGGACAGAAAGTGGTAATAAGACGAAAGGTCAGAAAGCTGAAAGGTCACCTCAAGGGTTCCGACATTTGAAATCCACTGACCTAACAAATCTGATCCAAAATCATAACAAAGTTCGAAGAGTTACGACCTCCGACATAGTTTACACGTGGAATAAATGGCAAGATGAAGAACGGCTGACTAAACCAGAGAATCTCGGCATTCCGACTTCCCGAATACCGAGCTGGGGGGCAACTGTTACGGATGGACCTCAGCCAACCGCCCTCCGAGAATATCTCGGGTGGGGGATATGGCAAAATCCTAACTGACCCATATTCGCCCGTTGAGGCCGACCAAGTCGGACGAAATCTCAACGACGGAGCTCAGCAGCCGAGCCAGGTACCTCTATAAATAAGCACCTAAACATCTCAGGTACACACCTCTGAATCGCCTAGCTTATTCCACTCATTGTGCACACACAACACCCCCTGGTTATAAAGCCTATTGCTGGTGCGCAGTGATTGGGACCTCGGCATATAGCCTAGTAAGTTGGGCATATACATCATCTCTGAGCGCATACCATCTGGTATAGCAATACGGTCTACCTCGGACCTAACAATGTGCATTTGTTGATTAGATATTTCTGTTATTTTTGTTAAATACAAATCTAATAAATTTTTTGATTCATTTAGTTTAGAGCTTAAAAGATTAGTGACTTACGATTCAGGAAATCAGAATAGAAATTAAAAAGAAACAAAAACAACCGTTCGTAGAAAATGATCCTAATTTTGGGATTTTACTACCCACAATTGGCATCCACAAAACTCTTGTTCGGACAAGAAGGCTTAGAACCAAAGATATAACACAGCAAGAATGAAGAACTACTGGTAGGTACATTTTAACCTCTGTTAGGGGCATTGTGGGCTATTACAAAAGTTAATTTACAAATTACAATTATAATAAGTTCTCCTGTCCGTCTCATTATGGTCCAAAAAAGATGATCTTCCAAATGTTAATTTCCTTGTCATACATCAAGAGTATATCTACATAAGTATGTGCTTCAGGATCATTTAATGTCATTGATCTTTAGAGGACAAACTATCAGAAAATTATATTTGGACTTTGATTTTTTTTTTAATTTATCAACAAAATTTAATGGCAGAAAGGAATCTGCTTGGCATTTGCTGATGAAGTATTATGCTGGCTTAGTGGCTTTATGGATTTATGCAACATTAACCTCAACAATATTTTTATCCCAAATATACTAAGATAGAGAATTAAATTAGATGAAATATACTACAACTCTCATAAATGAATGCTCAAATAAATGGGCATTTGGATCAGAATTACTAAAGATGAGATAATTCATTACACCAACGTCAAGCAAGGGCATGGTCACATGCCACATTATATTAAATGGGAAATGGTACCACCACATTATTTAATAATCACCAAATACTACAATTAATGCTTGCCCTTCAATTGCATAACCTCTATGCATTTTGAATATAGGCATCCACCTCTAGGAAGTCCTTAACAGCAAATTCTTTGATGATAGCAGCAGCCTCATTCGGATGATTTCACAATTGGTGCTCCTTATTTTGAATCTAACAATACCATACCATAATCAAAAGGTACAATGGCCCGAGCGACCAAACTTAAATGTAGCCACTGGAGTCATTCTAAAAAGGGAGAAATTAGCACTACTAAGTGGTCGCTCATCCAACATACTCAATATTCTTTACTAGAATTAGTTGAGTATTCAATAAATTGATGAAAAAAATTCTGGCAAAAAAATTAATATATTTCAAATTAAATGAAAAAATTATAAATTTATTGCTGTTTTCAAATTATTTACAAGTGTATTACAGGATGTCACGCCCCAATGTGATAGACCACAATTTCAACTATATGGATCCACTTTGAATTTCTCAGGGACCTCGAGACTAAATTTTTTTTGTAATGAACTAAAATAGGGACTTTATTTTTTTGTTAGGGACCAAAAAAGTATTTACTCAAATATTATTAAAGAATGGACACGGATAAATATTTGGATAAATATTTGTATTTATAAATCTGTTCAATTCAAAAACAAATTGAAAAAAAAAATTATATAATTTTTTTTTAAAAAAAGTATTTGTTATTTTAAAAGGCATAATTTTATATAATTTTAATTTTAATTTTTGGGTTTCAAGAAACAATATCTATTCAATTCAGATTTTTGGGTTTCAAGAGAAACGCTAGCACAGCTATTTGGGAAATCTTTTAGTGGGCATTTGGTTGAGGAGAAATTTTATGAATAACAGGAAAATGATATATATAGGAAAATGGTTGGAAAGTGAGTTTGGTAGGAAAATGTAAAAAAAGTTGTTTGGTTGGAAAACATTTAACCGGACAAATTAGGTAACATTTATAACGTCTATGTTTGGGTATAGGTAAAATATAGATGGTAAAAAAGATTGTTATTATCAAAATAACCCTATTTTGAAGATATTTTGGAGAGAAGGATAGTGAATGTGCTAGCATCTCAGTATCAGTTGAATGACCAACTCTCGGTTCACCGGTTTTGTCTTTCTATCCCCTTTGAGCTTACATTGTTGAGAGATGACAGCATGAATTGCATATTTTGAAGGAAATACAGATTTCTTAGAAAGGATTTGTGACTGATAAATGGCGAGCCACACCAGCTCGATGGATTTTTTGTGAACATAAACAGTGTACAAAGGTTATTTTGGTCTCGTTGCTTCGTGTCCTTTACGAATTTCCCCAGTCATCGTCAAATACCACATTGTAGGTGGTAATATTCTACGGTGTTTTTTCACACAACAATCAAATACTAGCTAAATGGTTTTCTTATCTAAATTTATTAAAATATGGTACCAAACATAGCTATGTAAAAATACCACCTCCATTTACCTATCTATCTTCAATAAAAACTTCAATCAAACACACCCTAAAAAACGTAGAAAGAATATTACAAAAGTAATCTAAGAGTGATAGGGGTGTTCATCAACCGATCCAAATCGATTCAAACCGCGGTGAACGAACTGAAAAATTGATAACCGAATAAACCGAAAACCGAAGAAAAACCACAAATTTTAATTGGATTGGATAAATTCTTGGATGGGTTGATGAAAACTGATCCAATTCAAACTGATCCAATATATTAATTTCGTTCTACCTACGTGGGTCTTTCTCTAATCATAGTCTAAAAATTTCTAAACCCAAGACCCATTAACCCATCAACTAAACCCAAGAAAAAATCTAGTCACACCTCATCAACAAAATTTTATCTTTGTAGAGCCTCATATCTCATTGAAAAAAAAAACTATCTTATAGTTTACTAATGCTTTTGTATTTCAATATTTTTTACAAAGCCAATATATACAGAAGATATTATTTGCACAATAATCATGAAATAAATTTTAGGATTTTCAAAAAATCAAAAACCGAAATTTTTTTGATTGAATCGGATCGGGTTTGAAAACATCCAAACCGAATTGATGATTATATGACCAAATCGAAGGGATTGGATCGGATAACTTTTGTTTCCAAACCTGATCCAATCAAGACTGTGAACACTCCTAGAGAGTGTTACTGAAGTTAAAAGACAATATGCAGTATATGTATAGGGGCTTATCTAGTCTCATGTTGCATGAGAGAAAAAATATTATGTTATAGATACACAGTGGTGGGACCCACTACCTAAAAAATAAAAAAGAAAGAAAAGAAAAATATTGCACGGTTATTGAAAGGTGTATAGAAAATCTTTTTTACATCATGTAACATGAGAATAGTTTTTCCATGTGTATATTAAAAAATGTACATGTAACACATATAGGGAACTATTTTTTATGCTCCAGGATCACCCAATAATTCGGTACTCTCTCTCACAACATTAACTTTTTTTCCCTTTTTACCCCTGTTATTCTTTCTCTTTTCTATTTTTACCCTTCTATTTACACTAAGAGACCACCAAAAGAACGGTGATCACGAAACACAATAAATAATCTCGACATATAGGATAAAACACTGTGTTTTACTAATACCTATAAAAAGCAAAAGTATCCCTATAGGCAGGTGTTGGTACACATATAGAAAATGAGTAGTTGAATTAATTTCAGACGATGTTGGTACACAGCTGGATGAATTATTCGGGCTGGTTTTGATTTTCGTTTTCAACTAACAAGGTCACACCTCTTGCAGGAAAAAGATTTATAAGATCCCGGCCCATTTTATTTTTTCGTGGTCTCACTCACCGTCAACACTTTGATTTTACTATTCTACCCCTGCCTTTTATTTTGTCTTCCGTTTTTATCCTTTGCATGTGAGAGGAACCATTTGTCAATTATATAGGACCGGTCAATAGAATAACTCCTCCTCTTGCAGATGTGACTGGTGCTTGGCTTATGTCTTTTTTCATGCGTGATTAGTGGGCTTTTTTACCGTTATGACCCTTAATTAATAATTAATTACTAATTTGACCCTCATTTGAAACTAATTCAAAAATTTAACCTCTCCAAAAAAACATAATACCAATTTGCCTCTGTTTGACCGTTGACCACGAAGTCTACCGGGGTACACACCTCGGGTAGTTTTTGAATTTTCTGGCCTACTCGGGTAGGTAGGTGTGTACCCGGGTAGAGTTATTCGTTTCTGAAAATTCTTTGAATTAGTTACCCGGGTACGTAGGTGTGTACCCGGGTAAGTGTCGTTATCATTATCATAATAATAATGTAACCCAACCAAACCGATTTTCAGCCATGCTTTCTTAGAAAAATCTGGAACTTAGTTCTCTTTCGCTCCCTCTTAGTGACACTAACTCTATAAACAGATCTGTTCTGCCTGTGGCAGATGTGTCCAACGTAGGTTGGATGATTGATCTCGGATTCAGATGTTCCTCTCTGGATATCTATGGATTAGATATCTGGGAGGAACGTGGATCACTGACAATGGGCTGGACTCAAGCCCACTCTACAAGATCATTATATACTTTTTCCAACATATTCTCAGAATCTTCTCCTTTCTCTATCTTCTATGAAGCAAAAGAACCACTAATACCCCACGGTTGTTATCGCCATGTGTGTGCAGGACGCTGATCAAGTTGCCCAAGATATGAACAACATGGACAATACAAGGAAGTTATGGTCTTTTCATGGTGAGCTTTTGCTTACCCAGAAAGAGAATCGGGAGAAGGAATCTTCTTTGTGAACTTCAAGTGAAAACAGGATCAGCATTGAAAATTCATTTCATGTAAGTATTGGGTTCCTGGTCTTCTATCCTTACATGATTTTTGTAGAAACTCTTTAAATAAAACTCAATTATGTTTTTTTTTTTTTTGGTATAACTCAATTATGTCTTTAGTTGGCATGAAAAATGTTTTCCTCATCTTCTTCAGTTTTTTTTCTTGTTCTTTTGTCAAGACATAGATTCTCTTCTAATGATTTTTTTGCATTTGACATTGATTTGCATCCGTGCACAGGGTTGTTCATCCTTCTCATTGTTGCTTTTCTTATGTTTAAGACTTCCATTGAGGGTTGTTGAACTTTTATTTGATTTGAAAATCATAATTGAGAATAGACAGTTGCTCTTTTCAATTCCAATATTCTGGTTAGCTCAACTTTTATGTTGTTTGACTTTAGTTTTCAACTCAACCAGATTGCATTGCTGGCAATTAGGTTTCCTTCCTTTATTGTTGCGACACTTACCCGGGTACACACCTACGTACCCGGGTAAGTAATTCAAAGAATTTTCAGAAACGAAGAACTCTACCCGGGTACACACTTACCTACCCGGGTAGACCAGAAAATTCAAAAACTACCCGGGTAAGGAGGTGTGTACCCTGGTAGGCTTCGTGGTCAACGGTCAAACAGATGCAGATTGGTGTTATATTTTTGGGAGGGATTAAATTTTCGAATTAGTTTTAAATGAGGGTCAAATTAGTAATTAATTATTAATTAAGGGTCAAAAAGTCGTGATCAGTGACGTCTTTTTCAAGCGTGTTTTTAAGAGGGACGAGCATGATATCTTACAATACATTCGTAAATAATTTAAAAACAACAATAACTTTGTAATTTTTTATTTAAATAAATTTATTTTTCTGGGAAGAAATTCTATAAGAAAAACACAAAAAAAAATTGTTTTTCTTAATTCCAATTATCGCTCTTATTTTTGTATGGTCTCTCAAAAAGCAATTTTTTTTTGATAAACAACAAGTATTATCAAAGGGAGACAATTCTGTTCTTGGGCGGGTTCAGTATTAAGGCTTTAAATCTCTTTAAAAAATGGTACCCGAAAAAATCGAACACACACTCTCACACTCATCTACTCAGCTATTATACGCTAACTTAGGTGGGAAACTGACCATTTTGCCACGTTTGGACAAAAAAATTACCAGGCTGCCACACCAATAATAAATTTTGCCAAAATGCCACGCGGCATAATTCGCTACACAGTGTAGCGAATTATGCATGTAAGTAATTCGCTACACTGTGTAGCGAAATATGTCACGTTATAACCAAAAAGTGCCACGTGTCAAAATTATTGAAATTCGCTACGCTATGTAGCGAATTTCAAAAATTACACTTTTTGGTGCTGAGTATCCTGACGTGACATATTTCGCTACACTGTGTAGCGAATTACTTGCATGCATAATTCGCTACACTGTGTAGCGAATTATGCCACGTGGTATTTTGGCAAAATTTACTATTGACGTGGCAGTCTGGTAATTTTTTTGTCCAAACGTGACACTTTGATCGGTGTCCCGAAGTTACATCTTTTTGAATACGACGAAAGATATTGCTTCTCATTAAAGATAGAATATAAAATAATGAGGCAGAGAAGTAATATTATTCCCATTTTTTTAAAATATTTTTCATCCCATGAATGCATCACAATTAGCAAACTATTACCACGTTTTCCTACTTTCTGTTGAGCGCGAGGCTTTTTTTTTTTTGGGGGTAAGCAGCGGGAGGCCAACTTTAATAAGGTTGCCTTTCCCTATAATTGCCTTTCTACGTGCTCAAACCCCTGATACTATAGCTTAGGGCCTAGTGTGACATATAAGATACAATAGTATTAAGTGTATATATATTATGAGTTTATCATCTATTATTTAATATGACTAGAGAAATTTTTCTACATTCATAATATTTTGTGGGGTCCACAGAAAAAAAAAACTCTGGCACGCAAAACGAATCTCTATAACATTACATAATCACTTTTCCTACAAGATAACTCTTATAAAACTCATATACTATACGTTATGATGTTTTCAGTTGTTTGGTCTGATTATCGTATAGTATAAGCTTATACATTAGAATCCCATAATACATCAAAACGATGTATAACTTAATCCGGCCTAAGGGAGAGGGATTAAGCCTGATAAGGGGTTGGTGGATTAAAATCGTTGACCAGTGCAATTCTCAAATATTAATATATAAAAATAAAAAATTTAAATTTTAAATTTTAAAATATTGAATATTTTTATTTTTATAAAATTAATTTACTTTTTATAAAAATTAAATTATTTTTTGGACACACTGATCAATAGATTTTTATAAAAATTAATATCATATGACATTTTTTGAAGAATTATATAAATTCTTTATTAATTTTTTTTAATAATTTTTTTTATCTGATATAGTATTATACAGGGAACACCGATAAAAATGTCACTATTCACCAAGTTTTTTACCTAAATGCCACGCGAACAGTGTTATTTTCCAATATGTCACGTGGGCAAGTTCGCTGGGCACTGTAGCGAACTCAATTTGGTGACGTGTCACGTTTCTAGTGGATAACAAATACCAAGTTAAAAAAAAGTATCAAGTTCGCTACATTAGGCAGCGAACTTGGTTGGAATATGTATTATAACCAAGTTCGCTACCCCGTGTAGCAAATTTGTTGTCCACTAAAAACATGACACATTAGCAAACTGAGTTCGCTACAGTGCCCAGCGAACTTGCCCACGTGATATATTGGAAAATAACACTGTTCGCGTGGCATTTAGGTAAAAAAAACTTGGTGAACAGTGGCATTTTGGTCACTGTTCCATTATGCAGTGCATTACTAAATACTAGATAATATTATCCTATACAATATATTATTTTATACAATATCATGTCAAACGTTGAATAATATTAAAATTCAATCAGGTCTTATACAATTAGGTCTTATATTATCAGACCTTATCCTATACTATACACCAAACATGCCCTTAAGCTTACCACCTGAGTAAGCTATTTATTATGATTGTTAAGTGTTATTAAATTATTTTGATTATAATTTTTTAATAATGCGAACAAACTAATTAGTTAAATGAAGATTTCCTTGGCAGTTTAATTTTTGTGATATTATCGTTATATTTAATAATGAGTAGTTAATTTCAATTACATGTTTTATTTTGTATTTTAGATAAATTAGACTTGTTGTTAAATAAAATTATTAATTGCTAAGAGATATAAATATCCTAGAAAAGTAAAAAAAAAATACAAAAAATCTCATAATTATGTATTGAAAATTTAAAACAATTATGCACATGACATAATAAGTAGTGATTTGTGAATAAATAATTATTATAATATAAGGAAAAATGTGTGTTATTTTAAAGGATATAAAGTTGTGTCATTTTAAGAGAGAGAAAGAGATAAATCATGGAAGAAAGATAGTAGACCAAACAAAGTGTGGGTTTCACCTCTTTGTAAGAGTGAAATGATACAAGTTGTGTCATTTAAAAGAACAAACAATTTTCCTATATATAATCATGTTAAATTAAGACGTCACATAATGTCAAAGGGTCAAATGACTAAAGCAACTTATGGAGGGCTTCGTCGTGATCGCAGGAAAGTTTGTTTTGGGGGGTTTGCTGCAAAAATTGGTCACTATCATGCTTTACAAGCGAAACTGTGAGGTGTGTTAAAGGGGCTGGAGCTAGCTTGGGAGGCAAGATGTAGAAATGTTTTGATTGAAAGTGACTCTCAAACAATCATTGCATCATTTTCTAACGAAGACAATGAAACTTGTGTGTCCCACCTAATGACTCGAATGTGAGCATTTGTTAGTCTTCAATGAATGCATATTTTTTGGGAGGTCAACCAATTCATAGCTAGATTGATTGGCAAACTATATGTTGATGCGCCTGGAGTTACCTAACGAGGCTAACTTCTCCTACCCCCTATCCCCATGCTGACAATAAAGGTGTGATTTTTGTAGATGTGCGCAGACTCGCTAGGAGCTTCCCAGTCTAATCTTTTCTATGTTTTCTTTTCTTTATGTCTTATATTCAATGTATAAAAAAAAAGAAAAAAAGGAGCACATCATACAAGATACATCTCGTATAAATATAAGACCATACTTTGATTCAAGGCAAAGCATATAAATTCCTTAGGAACGAGTTCAACTACCACTTCATGAAGGCTCTACTAACTTTCTATGAACGAGTTCTTCTTGCATTTACTATCACTTTTGTATTGGGTCATACTTAAATCATTGTTCTATTTTTTTTCTTTTTAAAACTATTTTTTAAAATAGTTATAAAAATAGGTATTTTCTTTGTTTTAAAAATTAAAAATTAAAAATCAAAACATAAAACAAAAACACCTCAAACATATTTTCTAAATTCAATTTTAAAATCAAAAAGAAGTTATAATTTTTTTAAAAAGTTTACAAAACAAATTTTATCAAACGAGTATTTTTATATTTTTATTCTGAAAACTAAAAAATAATTTTTAGAAACAGTGTTTAAAGGAGGGAAATATTTATCTTTTTAAATGATATAATTTATTGTCATTTTAAATCCTAACTATTGATTTTCATAAATTAACGGTTATAATTTACCAAATCTAATTATATTATAAATTGATAATTTTCAATAAATTATAACCGTTAATTGATAAAAATTAAGGATTAAGATTTAAAATGCCACAAAATTATATCCAATAAATATTTTTTCCGTATTAAAGTAGTGTCATTATTTACCAAAAAAACAGTGTCATTAAATTTCACTACTTTGTCTATCATCTTTTCAGTCTTTGGTCAAAGATTCTCTGTTTCTTCTCTCTCTTTAATCAAACGTTCACCCTTTTTTCTTTCTTTCTTTTTTTGGAAACACCTTTTTTCTTTCTTTCTAATTAGTCAAATATTCGTTGAGTCCCTCTCTTTCTTCTTTCTTGAATTAAATATTTTTTTATTTTCTTTCATTTGGTCAAACATTCTCTCTTCCTTGTCACTTAGTAACCTTTTTTTTTTTTTTTTTTTTGTATGCAAAAGGTCACTTTGTAACTTTTCCAATGTAAGCAAACACATCATATGTGTTGAATCATGATATATCAGATTTGGATCTATCAAGTTGTTACTTTGTTTTTTGTTATTATAGAATAGAAGTTTGTTTCTTATGTATAAATAGGAACAGAAATTTTTAGGTAGTTGTTACACATTTAACTTGTAGCATTGTATATTTAAAGAACTCATATTGAGTCTGAGGAATAGATGAATACAGAAACCACGTACACAGTTCCGTATTAAAGCGCAAAATTACATAATCAACATGAGTAAAAACAATTGAACAGTAAAGATGAACAATAAATTACATTATCACAATTATGGGGAAGATCAGATTAAAATTATTGATGGAAAAGATGTTGCATTTGTTTGATGTTTAGACATAAATAAACATTTTATTTAAATCATTAGCCTAGAGGCACTTACAATATGATCAAGATCAACAGTCCGCAATCTTAAACCCAAATTTATTTATTTGATAATCAACAGCGTGACTGGAACATACAGGATATATGGTGCATTCATGATTTTAACTTCCACGCATAACAATCACTAAAATTAAGAGTTTGATAATTGAACCTACAAATTTTTTCCTCTCTAACACTCCAACTGCATTGGCTGCAATATTTATGATCCCTACTTTTAATGTATAAATCAAACCAGCGAAAGGCACCTTTCCATTGGAAGCTACAATAATATTCAGTGGTGCGGAAAATGTGTGGTCTGAAAGTGAATTCGAAAGTTTCAAGAGGACGAACCACTTTGACTCCAAGATCTCCACCTTTCCTTTCCATGCAGTGAAGGATTAGAAGTTCGTTATCAGGCAAATCATTAATCACTACCTCATGTACCTTGTGGGGTAGAAGACCTGCTACCTCATGTACCTGGTGGGGTAGAAGACCTGCATCACATATAGCTACTAGCACCGCAAGCAGTGATAGCATAAGAACAATTCTCACGAATGATTCTGACATGGTTTCGTTGGTTCTATTTCCTTGTGATGATGGTGGTTTAGAAAGACTTGGCTAACTTATATATATATATATATAATACATAGGAGAGGGATCTTTTGACTCCAGAGTAAGACTTACAAGTCTTACTCCCTATATCAACCGTTGATTTCCATCAATCTAACTGTTATTATTTATTTGAAATTAATAATTAATTAATTGATATAGATAATCGTTAGATGGATGAAAATCAACAGTTAAGATGAGGAGTAAGACTTGTAAGTCTTACCCTAGAGTCAAAAAATATATATATGCGGAGAGATCATTTGACTCCAGAGTAAGACTTATAAGTCTTACTTCTCATCATAGTCGTTGATTTCCGTCCATCTAACAGTTATAGTTTAGGAAATTATATTAATTAATTAATTATTAATTATCTTATAAATGACAACCATTGATCTCCATCCATCAACGGCTAAGATGAGGAGTAAGACTCAAAAGAACCCTCCCCATATATATATATATATATATATATATATATATATATATATATATATATATATATATATATATATATATATATATATATATATATATATATATGGAAAAACGTGTGTCATTTTAAATAATGTAAAGTTATGTCATTTTAAAAGAGAGAAAGAGATACATAAAGGAGGAGAGAGTGACAAAAAAAATAAAGGTATGGGTCCCATCTATTTGTGAGAGTGAAAAGATATAAGTTGTGTTATTTAAAATGATAAATACTTTTCGCGCATATATATATATATATATATATATATATATATATATATATATAAGGGTTTTATAAGAGTTATGTTGTAGGAAAAATGATTGTGTTATGTTATAGAGATTCGTTTTGCGTGCCGAAGTTTTTTTGTTTTTTTTTACTGCGTGGCTCACAAAATGTTGTGTGTGTAAGAAAATTTTTATAATCGTGTTAAATGATCGATGATAAACCCTTAAATAAATTCTTATTCCTAGAATTTTGTGCGAGAGGTACTCTAGGTCTAGGAAATTAACAAAATTAAATTACTTATTATTTTACATTTTTAAACTAGATTCCATTTTATTAAAATTAAATTATTTATTATTTTATAACTCTTCAAAAAAATAAAATAACTTATAAATTAAATCAATTCTCAATTATATGATTCTAGACATAGCGGAAGTAATGAACTTTAATGCAGCATTCAATTATAGCTGATGTTCATTCTTGGATTATAAGGAGTTGGAATGGATGCGCGCATGCACGGTTGATATATATATATATATATATATATATATATATATATATATATATATATATATATATATATATATATATATATAGGCAAAATGATTTGTAATGTGACTGCATATAAGCATTGGTGCAGTCACATAAAAACTACGTCGTTTTTTGTGGAAAAAATGAATTTTGAGTTTAAAATTAATTATAGAAAATAAAAATATTATATTTATTTTCACATTTGTATGGTTATGATTCCATATATTGAATGTTTATATTTATTTTTACCTTTGTATGGTTATTATTCCCCATATTTAATGCTTTCACGTTATAAAATGACATAGTTTTATATGACTGCACCAATCCTTAGGTGCAGTCACTTTACATCCGCTAAACCCATATATATATATATACATATATATATGTATATATATATATATACATATATATATGTATATATATATATATACATATATATATATATATATATACATATATATATGTATATATATATATATACATATATATATATATATATACATATATATATATATATATATAGGGGTAAACATTTCTCAAGCAGCTTGAGATAAGTTTATCTCCAGCTAGCCCCAAAACTACGTCGTTTTGATTAATGAAGGGTGTTTATGTAATTTTAGGTGAATTAATGAAAGGTGTTTCAGTAAAATGTATACGATATAAAAATAAATAAAATTACAAAAACACCCTTCATTAATTCACCTAAGATTACATAAGCACCCTTCATTAATCAAAACGACGTAGTTTTGGGGCTAGCCGGAGATAAACTTATCTCAAGCTGCTTGAGAAACGTTTTTCCCATATATATATATATATATATATATATATATATATATATATATATATATGGAGACAATGCATCAATATTCGATCAAGTAGTTTATTTTTAAGTATTATTAATTGTATCTTCTTGGTTAAGTTTGTGTTGTATTCTTTTTTTCTTTTTCTTTTTTTGCACATAGTTTGTGTTGTATTCGATCTTACCTTAGATAAAACGAATTCTTCTCTCGTAAGCTTCATTCGTCAAAAGAAAATATTCCAATATTGCTATATTCCTTAAGCACTACTAATGATAAATGGAATGTCTGTTTTAAATTATTTTCAACTCGATGGACTTTTAAGATAAAGCAAATATATTGAGCATTGCATATTTTTGCCATGAAAGAAAAAGACTATAATTAAAATGAACTTGGTTGAATTACTTTTAGGAGGCGTTTGTTAAGCGGATTTTTTTTGATTATCCGAGAAAGTAAATTTGGGAAAAGTTGTATGCCATGTTTGGTTTATAAAAAAATGCAAGTTTCCTGTATAAAAATGTTCCCCGTTCTTTGGTTTTGTATGCAAAATTAGGTACGACAATGACAATCTTTTGCCCATTGAATATATGGAATACTTTTTAGGACCAATCACAGAGCCAGGCGTTTTGTAGGGGAATGGGCCGCGGAGGGGTTTCAAACATCTAAATCCTGATGTTCTTTTGACTTACACCTCAGTCTCTTGTTCCCTTTTGATTGAAAACGTTTTTGATATTTGGGAGACAAATGCCACCGTAGCCCCTCTCTTTTTTTTTTTTTTTGGGTACAGACCGTAGCCCCTCTCTAACATCATCAATTAATAAGATATTTTTCATATTTTTAAATTATTTATTGGAAAAAATATTTATCCTTTTAAATGATATAATCTTATGTCATTTTAGATCTTAACTATTGATTTCCGTCAATCAACGGTTATAATTTATTGGGTCAAATTTAATGGGCCTAACTTATTATTAATTAATTAATGATTTTAATCCATTAAATTTTAATTGTTGATTGACGGAAATCAACAATTAAGATCTAAAATAACACAAACTTATATTTTAAAAAGACAAATATTTTTCCCTTATTTATAATGCCAGAAGTCTATAGAATACCAATTGCTGGTATATGCTGTATTGTTTTAATTATTTAATTTTGTTTTTATTAAATTTATTTTTCAAAAATTAATTATATTTCTAAATAATTTCACTTGATCAAATCATGATAATGAGACTTTATTAAAAATTAATACGTTATTATTATTAATAATATTCAAACAAAATATATCAATTTCAATAATACATATAAAAAAGTAATAAGATTTTAATAAGAAAATAAATTATTTTTTATAATATATATTTTTAAATAAATTATATTAACATAGAAAATATTACTATAATATACATAAGATATTAATTTAAGTTAAAAAAATATAATATTTATATTTATATATTTAAAACTTGGTTAAAATATATGCAGAATCTAAATTTTAGAACAGGCCCAATTAGTTTTGAGCTAAGCTTTTGGTTGAGTCTTTAACACTGTTAGCCCATTCTGTGAAACATGTGTGCAACGTTAGCCCACACGCCATTTACACCTATTGAAAAAATCAAATCAAGGGACAGATTTCAAAGGTGAAAAAATTAATTCCATCTCTGATTAAGATTGAAACTGAGATGGATAAGGAACTGTTAATTTGACTTGTTTGGGAGGGAATTAAATGTTTAATTTATCAACAAAATTTAATGGCAGAGAGGAGTCTGCTTGGCATTTGCCGATGAATTATTATGCTGGCTTTATGGATTTATGCAACATTAACCTCAACAATCTTGTCCTCCGGGTAAGTGGCAATAAACCCAAATATACCAAGATAGAGAATTAAATTAAGATCAAATATACTACAATTTGTTAGAAATTTTTATAATAATTGTGGACTTCAATCAATTGTTGTTTTTCTTGTTTAGATAAAAATGGGCTAAATCATGATCATAAAGAGGCATTTAATTAAGTGATCATTTTGTTTGGACTTGGATATCTGTAAACTGATTAGTGTGGGTAAAAGTGTAGGCCTAACCCATAGGCCCATGATGGGAAGGGAACTAGTGTTAATAAGTTTGGCTAGAACCCCTCTGCATTCACAACGTGTTAGAAAATCGTTACTCCACAACTTGTCCCATCGACGGTTGTAATCAGGGAGTGTGTGAATTGTAGAGGAAGATCCTAGTCTTTCCATTGCAGGATCATAAGAGGAAACAAGAACCCTTCAAGAAATCAGGAATCATGTCTTCAATAAATAAGTCTGAACTTTTGGTGTTCTAATTTCATATAATCATATTTTGAAATTTCTTATATTTGATATTAGAGCCTAGATTATATGATGTAGGACCCAATTATTTATTATTGAACACAATCATGTTTTTTGGGATTGCGGTCCTCTGTTCTTGAATGTGTGAATTTACAATAATATTTTTTTTTTCAAGGAATTAAATCCAATCTCCTAAGGACTTCTACCGAACAATAATAAGCAAATAGGGTTTTCGAAAATTATTATTGTGTTAGGGTTTTCGAAATCCCATTTTTCTAAGTAGTCTTAAATTGGGTTTTATATATTGTTATTAGGGTTTTATAATTCTAATGTTGAAGGAGAATTGAAATCTTATGTTGTAGAGATAAAAAACATGTGAGACCCATGTGTTAGAAAAAATTATATATAGGACCCATGTCAGTACGAAAATCGAAGGGTGTGTAGGAAAATTTGAATTCTCATGTTGAATGAGAATTATAAAACCCTTCTTATTACAAGTGGTGTTTTGAAAGAGGTCTGCACGATGGGTTGATGGATAATTTATTCTATTATATATATATATATATATATATATATATATATATATATATATATATATATATATATATATGTGGATTTGATTTTTTTATGTTACATGAGAATTGAATTCTCATGTTGTGTCTCAACTAATGGTGGTCCCACAGTAATTAAAAAGAGAAAAAGAAAAGCTTTGCACGCGAATCGAAGGGTCACAACATGGGAATTGAATTCTCATGCAACATGAGAAAATGTTTTCCCATATATATATATATATATATATATAATTATTAAATCGTGGATGACAATTGTGTCGTGTATGGCATACCAAAGTTACTGCACAGTCTCCTACTTTTGCTTTTGGAAGTTTATGATCATTTAAGAAATTAGATTAAAAAAAATAAAATTAACGAGACCTAATTTTTTATTTTATTTTTTAAACAAGTTTGTATATTTCAAGTTTGAAGTATCAAATTTTCTCTTCATGTTAATTTTTTTTTTTATTCCCAATCGGTTTTAGAAACAAGTTCGTCTATGTATTGATATAATAACGATCAATTGCAGTAGATTATCCATAACAACTTACTTAGGATAACAGTTATATCATGTACTGTTATTGTTTTGAATACTTTTCGTTTCTTTTGTAATGTATATGTCTATATAACGAGGTCAATAAATTGATAAATGCAGAACACATAATTTGAGTTTTGAATTTTTAAGAATTCTGTGACAACCTCACCATTTAATTTAAAGAGATCTATCGGTCCAAAGGGGACGAATTTTCGAACCCAATGTTGTGCTCATTGATTAACCCATCTGACTTTGGTTTACGCCTTGGTTTGTGCATTATGCCCAAAAGAGAATGTACTATTATGTTGGCCTTGTTATGATAACTTGTTGTGCTAAATGATTAACTCATCTTGAGCAATTTTTTCTTGAGGTTATAGATGAAGTTATTGGAGGCTCATTGGTCTAGGAATCTATCTGCCCAAAGGGGATAGATTTTCAAACTCAGTGTTGTGCTCATTGATTAACTCATCTGAGGTTCTGACCTTAGTATAGACCTTGGTTAGTGCATTCTGCCAAAGGGGAATGTACTATTATGTTGGCCTCTTTATAATATCTTGATTTAATTGAATATGTATATTTCTTTTAGTTTATTCAGAATGTTATTTGAAAGTCGTCAGGGTTCCTTATTAATAAAAATTATTGTTTGCAATTATTTGCCGAAAGGAATTTATTGTATGCATTAATTTTGAAATTTGCATTGAATTAAAATTTCAAATAATGTGAGATAATTGTATATTATATGATCTGCCCAAAGGAATGTTTATCATATGTTAATTATTTTGGTAAAATTGTTTGATTGCCCATAATTAATACACTTCCATTTAATGGAATAAATATACTTTTGATATGAACGATAACAATGTCATAATAAAATTGTTGATTGGATTGAATTATGAATAACGGAGATGAGATCTAGATTCTTATTTTATTTTTTTATGAATTTTGATCTTGATAGGGCATTGTGTATTAGCCTATAATTAATGAGGAGAACATACTTGATGTGTTTTTTTAGTGGGAGAGATATGATTAATTTTGTATGATCTTTAAGTTATTGTCGAGTCAGTGAGAGATAATTGCTTAGTTTTTTATGTCAGGATATGAGTTTATTTTGAAATGAATTTTCTATAAGGCCTCTTTGAGAAGGATTTCGAATTCTATATATTTTTTAAATCAATATGGATTTTATTTTACATTAATGGTGATTTGATGAGACAGTGACTTTCTTGAGCTATGATGAAAATAATTTCTGTTAGTATATTTACCATAAGGTCAATGGGAGAAAAATTCCTTTTCTTGTATTGTATGTGAATGACTTAGTTGTTGAGAATTTTGACTGACTCTCTAACCAAAGGATATAGGCCCATGATAAATACATGTGTAGAATATGGGCATTGTGAATTCCCTTGATTTAGTTGATTAGTGAGAGTTTAAATTATTTATTTTTTTACAATGTTGAGCTATTTATTTTGGATATAATTGATGTTTGGTTGACAGATAAACTATTTTGGAGCATTTGATAATGCTTTGAGTTTTATTATTGTATATATTGAGTACAGTATTTATGTTATCAATTGTGAGATATTTTGGAACTCAGCGTCGTTGGGACCACCGTGCCTGTGGTTGACACTATATTAGAGTTTGAGGCATAATAATAAAATTTTGGAACTCAGTGTCGTTGGGACCACCGTGCCTGTGGTTGAAACTATATTGGAGTTTGAGGCATGATAATAAAATTTTGGAACTCAGTGTCGTTGGGACCACCGTACTAGTGGTTGACACTATAATGAAGTTTGAGGCATGATAATAAAATTTGGAACTCAGTGTCGTTGGGACCACCGTGCCTGTGGTTGACACTATATTGGAGTTTGAGGCATGATAATAAAATTTTGGAATTCAGTGTCGTTGGGACCACTGTGCCTGTGGTTAACACTATATTGGAGTTTTGAGCATGATTTTGGAACTCAGTGTCGTTGGGACCACCGTGCCTGTGGTTGACACTATATTGAAGTTTGAGGCATGATAATAAAATTTTGGAACTCAGTGTTGTTAGGACCACCATGCCTGTGGTTAACACTATATTGGAGTTTGAGGCATGATTTTGGAACTAAGTGTCGTTGGAACCATCATGTCTGTGGTTGACGCTATATGGGAGTTTGAGACATAATGGTGTTGTTAGAACTACAGGGCCCGTAGTCGACACCATATTTGATTATATGATGATTTTTTGATAAACCATGGAATTTCTCTGGCTTTAAGGCATTTGAGAGAAATTTGAGGACTGACAGAGAAAATAGCAGTTTGGCTGCTGTTGGATCACATTGGCATGCTATTTTCTTGCTACACTCCACACTAATAACTAGTCGACGGAGTCAAGTAATATTTGTGATCATGGAAGGTCTTGTATCGGTAAGGGTATGATCACCGCCTGATTCAATGTTATTTGATTTTAGTTGGATGGAGTCATATTCAGATATCGCACCTTGGATCATGTGTTTTCTTAACATGTGGCCACATTATAAGAATTAGTCCTTAACCCGATAGTCATTTTCAAATAAAATGTTTTCCTTTTCTCTTTTAAATTAAAATTTTATAATTGATTTTGCCCAAGTGGGAGAATGTTAGAAATTTTTATAATAACTGTGGGCTTCAATCAATTGTTATTTTTCTTATTTTGATAAAAACAGGCTAAGTCATGATCTATAAAGGGGTGCAGTATAAAGCCCATTTAATTAAGTGATCCTGTTGTCTGGGCTTGGATATCTGTAAACTGATTAGTGTGGGTAAAAGTGTAGGCCTAACCCATAGGCCCATGATGGGAAGGGGACTAGGGTTAATAAGTTAGGCTAGGTCCCCTCTATATTCACAACGTGTTAGAAAATCATTACTCCACAACTTGCCCCATTGACGGTTGTAATCAGGGAGAGTGTGAATTGCATAGGAAAATCCTGGTCTTTCCATTGCAGGATCATCAGAGGAAACAAGAATTCAAGAAATCAGGAATCATGTCTTCAACAAGTAAGTCTGAACCTTTTGGTGTTCTAATTTCATGTAATCATATTTTGAAATATCTTATACAACTATCATAAATGAATGCTCAAACAAATGGGGATTTGGATCTAAGGGTGTGCAAAATAACTGGTTCACTTGCCCTGCCCTTGATCTGACCTTGACCTGATCCGGAAATACCTATTTTTTTGAACTGGGTTTAAATACTGACACACTTTTATTTGGGTTAGTTTTAAATCTGACTTGTGTTTTAATAATGACTCATTGACCCAAAACTTGACCCATACCCATTATATAAAAAAAGAAAAAAAATCACAATTACATTAAATAAAAAGTTTTAACATAAAACAATTATGTCAAAAAAATTTACGGAAAAAATTTTCATCTAGATTTTCGAAAAAAAATTTGACGAAAAATATTTTTATCAAAATTTGGGACTAAATATTTCTGTAAAAAAAATTGTCGGAAAAATGTTTTCGTCAAATTTTTTTACAGAATCTAAATTTCGACAAAATATTTCACAAAAAAACATATTCATCAAAAATTTCGACGAAAAACATTTTCATCGAAATTTTTTGACGGAAAAGAATTTCATCAAAATTCTTTACAGAATTCAAATTTCTGCGAAAGTTTTCGACGGAAACATTTTCTTTAAACTTTTTGACAAAAAAAAAATTTGTTCAAAATATTTAGCGAAACAAATTTGCATAAAAAAATTTCGACTAAATATTTTCGTCAAGGTTTTTGATAAAAAATATTTCCATCAAAATTTTCAACGGAATACATTTCTGTCAAAAATTTTGACAAAAAATATTTCGATAAAAAAATTTGATGGAAAAAATATTCTGACAAAATTCTTTAGAGTATCTAAATTTCGTCGAAAGTTTCGAATGAAACATTTCCCTTCAAACAATTTCCATCGAAATTTTCGTGAAAACACATTCTATCGAATTTTTGAACGAAAAACATTCCGTTAGAATTTTTGACGGAATTCTGTTTTCATTTAAAATATTTGATGGAGGAAATCATTTTCGTCAAAACTTTTGACGGAAACTAAATTTCGACAGAAATTTTTTTTTTTGTAAAAGTTTTCATTAGAGAAAAAAAAATTCGCTTTTCGACAAAAAGTATTCCGACGAAAAAATAATTTTGAGACGAAATTTTCGTCGTTTGCAAGAACCAAGTTCAAAAAAATTCAAACCAAGACAAACCTGACTTGGGTCAAAATTAAAGCGGGTCGGATCAAAATACCTGACCTACAAGAACCAAGTTGGGTTGAGTGAGCACAAAAAACTGACCCAACGTGACCCATGCACACCTCTTCTTGGATCAGAACTACTAAAGATGACATGATTCATTACACCAACATCAAGCAAGGGCAGGGTCACATGCCACATTATATTAAATGGGAAAATGGTAACACCAAGGGCAGACCCAGGGTGGCTAGGGTGGGGGCCCCCCCCCCCCCCCCCCCCCAAAATTGAAGAAAATTTTCTAATATAAGTATAATGCTAGAAATATCCATTTTTCCTCTCCATTAATGTGAAGTGGTTTCCTCTTCCTCTCCATTAATGTGAAGTGGTTTCCTCCCGCGCAGAATTTATAGAGCTTCTTTATATTCTCTGATCCTATGTCTATTGAAACTCCTCTGGCTCTGAATGCATTTTTTCTCCCTCAACGAAAGTTAACGAAATGAACAAAACAAAAAAATAATAAGAAAGAGTACAGTTCAAATCTTGTTGGCGCAGACCTGGTGGTAACAGTTAGCATATGGAATTAGTATTAAATTATGGAGAAAGATCTGTCTATAATTTTTTATTTTTTTTACAAATTACTCTAAGAGCCTATTTGGATCCTCTTATTTTTAAGTTAGAAGCTACTCATAAGCTAAAGCTAAAAAAAGAGCTTAAAAAAAGTTAAAAGCTGTTTGGTAATTACAACAAAAAAAAAATAGTTTTAAAGTTACTTAAAAACACATATTTTAAGAAAATTATCTCTATATCTATCTTTATAACTCTTTATTTTTAAAAAAACATAATTCAAGAAAAACAAATAATAGCTTAAAATTTTTTTCCTCCCAGGAACTTTTAGCTTTCGGCATTTTTCTTCATTGTAAAACAAAATTTCATTATAAGAACTTTTCTCAAAACATATTTGGCCTAGGTTATGCTTACAAGTAGCTTATAGCTTAAAAAAATAGAGGATTCAAACAGGCACCAATATTTAATTATTCGTATTTTGGTCTCCCATATATTATGTTTGAAGAGAGAACAAATGTTTAATTTTTAGCCCCCCATAGAAAAAATTGCTGGGTCCGCCACACCACATTATTTAATAATCCCCACATATGTAGCACCGACTCGACACGCGACACGTGACACGACACGACACAACACTCCGACACGTCAATCTAAAAAAAATATGAATTTCGACACGTTCGGTCACGTTTTAATATTAAATAATATTTTTTATTTATATAGTGTATATTTCATTTAATATTCAATAATTTAACAAAAAAAATAAAACTAAACTAATAATATTCATCAATTTAACCAAAAAAAAAATCATTTCCACAATACCATTATATTGATCTAAAGCAAAAATAATAGCATATCTATACAAAAACATAAAACATGGAGATTATAGATTATCTTCATGGAACATTTTCATCTAGAATAACATTTGACTCCATCTCTGGCTCATCAAGTGAAAGAGTAGCAACTTCAAGAATTCCAAAATCTTCAAATGTATCAAATGTATCCCCAGCAATGTCCCACATTCTATTATCCCCTTGTGTATATTGTGAAGTCTTTCTTGATAAGAGCCAAAGGTTGCTATGTATATAAACAAAGTCTTCAGCACGTTTTGGAGTCATCTTATTCCTTCTTACAGAATGCACAAAAGAATAAGTACTCCAATTGCGTTCAGCACACGATGAAGAAGAAGGTTGTGCAACAAGTCGCAATGCTATCTTTTGAAGCATAGGTGAACAAGCACCATGAAGCACCCACCAAGCTTTGGGCTCCATAGAATATCGATTTTGCATGGCATCATAATCTCTAAAACCTCCACTCATACTAGCAAATTCCACATACTCCAAATTTATTTTATTTCGGTCCTCCAAGTTAGGAAAGTATCTCTTTAAGCATTTTTGTCTTTCTTGATTAATCTCTAAATCCTGGTGTGGAGCAACTCGACTAGGATCTTCATTAAGCCATTGTTCACTATAGTATCTGAAAGAAATAAAAGAAAAATAATTAAACAAATTATATCAAATAAGAGAAGTATTCAATTCATTCATAATTAAAAGCTTACTTGGGATTCAAAGCATGTGCCAAAGAATGAAGTGGAGTTGAATGTTTGGTCCAACGATCCACAAGAATGCCATGCACCACCTCATAAAAAGTTGAGGTCTCATCCATCCTCTTCAATTCATGAAAGTATATAGATTTCTTCACTTTTACAATCATGTCATCCCACATATCATAAATCAAATGAAGACAAGGTTATCAGTGTCACAAATCATGAGCATATTATAAATAGGAGCAGTGAAAGCAAGTATATAATCAATTGAATCCCACCAAAGATCATCCAAAATATGATCTTTAACCATTCTTGCCCGTCCTAGATTATCATCTTTATACAAACTCCATTTTTCACTGATTACCATATTTTGGAGACCACATTTTATCAATTTAAACCTCTTTAGCATCATAATCATGGAAGCAAAGCGGGTTTCAGCTATAGAAAGCAACTTCAATCCCATAAACTCATTAAACATTGACAGTCTCATAGAATGATTCATTATGAAGTGCTTTATTGCAGAAACATCTCCAACAATATTAGAAATCCAACTACATTCTCATATGCTATTTGATTATTCTCCACATTTTTTGCAGCACAAATATTTTTCACAGCTAAATTCAATGTGTGAACAACACATGGTGTCCAAGTAATAGATGGAAATTCTTGCTTAGTAAGATGCCCTGCTCCCTTACAATTTGCAGCATTATCTGTGATTACTTGAACCACTTTTTCATGCCCAACTTCTTGAATTACTTCTTTTAACAACATCCTAATAAAACGCCTATCCTTAGTCTCTCGTGAGCAATCAACTGATTTCAAAAACATAGCTTCACCATCAGATACTGCCATGAAATTAATAAGTGGCCTCCTTTGTGAATCGCTCCATCCATCACTCACAATACTAACACCCTTGTTTTTCCACCCAGCTCTAATAGGTGCACACAACCTATCAATATTTTCCTTCTCTTTCTGCAAAAGAGTGGTTCACAAGGAGTTATATCCTGGTGGCAAATAACCTCCAATATTATTATCTGCAGCAAAAGTGAAGGCTGCTTGAAAGTATGGGTTCCTTGCTAAAGTGAATGACAATCCTGCTGAATAAAACATCCTAGCAATCAAGTGGTTCAATTCTTTTCATGCCCCAACATTGAATGCCCTCTCAATAGGATTTCTAGATGAACTTCCACTTCTTCTTTTTTTGAGTTTGATTCTACGGAAAAACTAGAAGGGGGTAAAGGCATGTTTTTAGGTGTATTACTCTTCAATCTCTCACTAGTTTCTTGTTCTAATTTCTCCATCTCTAGCAAGTCTTTTGTCTCAACAACTAAACATCTTGCAATTCCTTTCCATGCTATTTTAAGCAAATGAGCCCTTATTCTAGTATACGAACTTTTAAAATCCTTTTCACAAAAATTGCATTTCGAAGATAGATTCCCTCCTGCTTACGTTGAGGTGCCTACTTTGGTAACATATTTCCATAATGGCTTCCTTAGAAATTCATCATCTCCACTACTTGCAATACTTGAATCTATTCTAAAAATATAAAATTAAACACTATCAACACAGATTATAAGATAGAGCAAATATGAGTCTGTTTAATACTTGAGAGGTACATAGATTAAACATATGAATTCAATTATACTTTATAAATATAATTCCTATGGGGTTTGCATAATAACACAGCACAACAGCATACTAATCAACATGATAATCAAGGCATTTGTGTTTGCCGTATTTTCTCCTTGATAAACACAATTTGATAATTCTAGTAGAAAATAGTCATATATAACCAAGTAAGAAGATCATGACTTTAGGATTACAGAATCACATTGGATTTGTATATTATACAAATCAAAGAGGACAACTTATTCTTAGTTAAACCAGAAATTGATGGATCATTCAAGATAACAAGCAAAACATGGAAAGAGGAAAATGCAAACCTTTATAGCTCCAGTATTGTCACGCTCCACACCTACAGCTTCTAAATTTAACCTTCTCGAATTAGGAGCCCTACCTGGAGCCAACAAAAGAACACTTAAGAAAATATAGATATTAAGGCAGGCAAGTAGAAATACCACGAGACAAATCTGCAAAAAGCATTTATCACTTTTTAGAAAGTTAAAGCAAACGTGATGCTTTTAGAAAAACGGACAACTAAAACCACAAACTTGAGCTAAATCACAAATTAAAATTTTCGATTTCACTGCAAATTTGTGTTATGTGAGCTCGTGTCTATCAGTTAAGAAATCAAACAACTACATAAAGAGGGAAGGAGAGGTACTAAACATGCATTCTTTGGTCGGTTTCATGTAGCAAATTGTGCCATATGTAGCCAAAAAAAAGTCAAAAAGCCAACCACTTTTCGGAAGGAACATCCAGAAAAACCACAATTTTCTTTGATTTTTGTTTAATATTTTCAGGGACTTTATTTTATTTTCATAAAATCGAAATCACACGCAGAACCCAAGTTGCATCTGGATACTCACTCCTCATTCAATTGAAGCAGTTTTTAGTCATTTTCATATGAAAACATAACTTTCATTGACAAGAAAGAAATATATAATTTAAAGTAAAGTTATAGTCTTATAGATACATAAACCAGATGGAATTTAAGAAGAAGAAAAAAAGGACATGAAATAAAGAACCAAAAAAAAAACTGAAAAGCAAGAAAAGAAAAAAGAACGTAAAGAAAAAAAAAATGACAAAAATGTTTGATACATGAGAGGCCAAAATAAGAGCACCTTGTTGAAGGAAAAGCGTGAAGTTACTGGTGAGATTAAAACTATCAGTAAAACAAAATAAAAGAGAGACTCAGACCAGATTCAGAGAAAAAGAGGGAATGACTTCCAGAGGCGATGCCAGATTCAGAGGACTTGTGGTTTGCGTTTTTTACGTTTTAGGTTTAGGTGTTTTTATAATTTTTCTTTTTTAATAATATTTAATTTTATTAATATATTTATTTTTTCTAAATATAATTTTTTTAAAAAGATTATGTTTTTTACGAAAATGACATTTGACCGTGTCGGATACGATCAAATTCGCGTGTCGGAATGGTCAACGTGTCAAGAAAAATCAACCGCGTGTCCGACACCGTGTCGGACGTGTCAGAGCGTGTCGGACCCGACTCTTCCTGTTTTTACAAGTGTTTCCTAGATCCCCACATACTACAAATAATGCTTGCCCTTCAATTGCATAACCTCTATGCATTTTGAATATAGGCATCCACTTTTAGGAAGTTCTTAACGGCAAATTCTTTGATGATAGTTGGATTAGGAACCTCTTGGCTAGCCTTTTCGTACTCAGCGGTCCATTTAACCTCGCTTCCCTCTCCAACGGGTGTTACTGTGATGTGTCCCTTGAATTTTTTGTAGTACTGAAGAGGTCCCCATCAATCACAGCATAAGTAACTGTCTTCTTTGCATCATCAGCAGTCTCAATCTTCTCTACGGGTGATTTCACAATTGGTGAACCTGGACCATTAACCACCACAAAAAATATCAAATTCCAAAGAACGGAATTTCTTGTTCTAACATTTGATTTTAATCTTTGCTCTTTAATTTTTATTTCAGTTAAGTAATGACTTAACTCGTGACTCCATAAAGATTTTGATATCATGATAAGCAATTATTTCAACCTTAACTCAAAATATTAAGGTGTTGGGTGAGATCCTTTTTAATAGTTTATATTATTCTCTAACACACTTCTCATGCAAGAGCCTTTTGAACTTAAAACGTGAATATTATACAAGTCCAATTTTTGATTTACCTTATTTAATTCCACTACAAAGTGAGGTTGTGAGAATCGAATTCGTAACTTTGTGGTCACTGAAACTCTAATACCATGTAAAGAACTTTTTAAACCCAAAATTTTAAGATGTTTTATGATAACCTTTTAATAGTTTATATTATTCTCTAACACAGCCCAATAATTATCTCATACTAGGCTTGATATTGCATAGCCATCAATGTTGTAAGCAGATTCATACATGCTCCAAGTATTGATCATATGGATGCAGTATATCGTATTTTAAGATATCTAAAAGGAACACTAGGACAAGGACTGTTGTTCTCAAAGAATAATAATTCCACCATTGAAAGATATACGAATTCAAATTGGACAGGAGATAAAACTACTAGACAGTCTACTTCCGGTTATTTTACCTTTGTAGAAGGCAATCTGGTCACTTGGAAAAGCAAGAAACAAAAGGTTGAAGCAAGATCAAGAGCGGAGGCTGAGTTTAGAGGCATAACACACGGAGTTTGTGAACTTATATGGGTGAAGAGTGTTTTGAAAGACATAGGAATCAACTATGATCAACCTATGAAATTACACTGCAATAATAAAGCTGTCATTGAAATTGCACACAATCCAGTCCAACATGATAGAACCAAACATGTTGAAGTGGATAGACACTATATAAAGGAAAAGCTAGATCAAGGAATAATTCTTTTTCCGTTCATCAAATCAGAAAATCAGCTTGCTGACATTTTGACTAAGGTTGTATCAGTAAAATTCTTCAAGGAAGCTATTAGCAAGTTGGACATGATGGATATTTTTGCACCAACTTGAGGGGGAGTGTTGAATCATGATATATCATATTTGGATCTATCAAGTTGTTACTCTATTTTTTGTTATGATAGGAATAGAAATTTGTTTCTTATGTATAGATAGGAACATAAATTTGTTTCTTAATTCTTATCTGGTTGTTACACCTTTTTAGATAGTTGTTGCACATTTAACTTGTAGCATTGTATATTTAAAGAATTCATATTGAATCTGAGGAATAGATGAATACAGAGACCACATACATAGTTCTATTTTTAACAGTATGAAAACATTGTTAAGAGCAAACCTTGATCATTATAGTTTTTACAAACGCTATCATTACAAATTTTAGTTAAGAGACTAAAAATTGAAAAAAATTAAATTAAATTCTAGCAATAGAAGCATGAATGAAACACCCAACTTCTCTTGTTGGACCGAATTGGGGATGCTCAAATTGATCCAGGAGAAGACGGAGAGCTCCTTGTCCTAGCTAGAGATATTTGTTTAGAGGGTCAGTTAAAGAACCAATTCAACCTAAAACCTTAAGTAGTAGGTGAGGGTTTTTTTAATGATTTATATTATATTCTCTAACACACCCCTACATGTAAGAGCCCTTTGGGCTTGAAGCGTGGAATATGACACAAGCCCATTATTAGTCTGCCTTGTGCTGCACAAGCCCATTTTTTTGTCTGCCTTGTGTTTTTCGTAATTCCACCTGAAAGTGGGGGCGGTGAGAATCGAAGTCGTGACCTCGTGATCCCTGAAGCTCTGATACCAAGTTATAGAACCACTCTAAGAGTGTCTTTCGCTGGTTTGATTTATACATTAAAAGTAGGGATCATAAACAATGCGGCCAATGCAGTTGGAGTGTTAAAGAGGAAAAAATTTGTAGGTTCAATTATAAAACTCATAATTATAGTGATTGTTATGACCGGAAGTTAAAATGAATGCACCATATATCCTGTATGTTCCAGTCACGCAGTTGATTATCAAATAAATAAATTTGGTTTTAAGATTGCGGACTGTTGATCTTGATCATATTGTAAGTACCTCTAGGCTAATGATTTAAATAAAATGTTTATTTCTGTCTAATCATCAAAACAAATGCAACATCTTTTCCATCAATAATTTTAATCTGATCTTCCCCATAATTTGATAATGTAATTTATTGTTCATCTTTACTGTTCAATTGTTTTTACTCATGTTGATTATGTAATTTTGCGCTTTAATACTTCCATTAATTTATTTTAATTTAGCGAAGAAAATAGTTTTGCTATTGCGTTTCTTTTTAACTAAACAGTACATTGGAAAAGAAGCATAATCATTCAAAATTAGGAAAATTATAAACTATTTTGAATGATTATGCTTCTTTTCCAATTTACTGTTTTGTTAAAAAGAAAAGCAATAGCAAAACTATTTTCTTCACTAAACTAAAATAAATTAATGGACGTATTAAAGCGCAAAATTACATAATCAACATGAGTAAAAACAATTGAACAGTAAAGATGAACAATAAATTACATTATCACAATTATGGGGAAGATCAGATTAAAATTATTGATGGAAAAGATGTTGCATTTGTTTTGATGATTAGACAGAAATAAACATTTTATTTAAATCATTAGCCTAGAAGTACTTACAATATGATCAAGATCAACAGTCCGCAATCTTAAAACCAAATTTATTTATTTGATAATCAACTGCGTGACTGGAACATACAGGATATATGGTGCATTCATTTTACCTTCCAGTCATAACAATCACTATAATTACAAGTTTTATAATTGAACCTACAAATTTCGTCCTCTCTGACACTCCAAGTGCATTGGCTGCAATGTTTATGATCCCTACTTTTATTGATAAATCAAACCAGCGAAAGGCACCTTTCCATTGGAAGCTACAATAATATTTTGTGGTGAGGAAAATGTGTGGCCTGAAAGTGAATTCGAAGGTTTCAAGAGGATGAAGCACTTTGACTCCAAGATCTCCACCTTTCCTTTTCCTGCAGTGAAGGATTAGAAGTTTGTTATCAGACAAATCATTAATCACTACCTCATGTACCTTGTGGGGTAGAAGACCTGCATCACATATAGCTACTAGCACAGCAAGGAGTGATAGCAAAAGAACAATTCTCACGAATGATTCTGACATGGTTTCGTTGGTTCTATTTCCTTGTGATGATGGTGGTTTAGAAAGACTTGGCTAACCTATATATATACATAGTTTAGGAGTTAAAATGAAAGATGTGTAGTAGACAAGATATAGAAAAACGCGAATAAAGTACCTGGGACCATAGATAGATTATTGTAAATGTGAAAGCTAAAATAGGAAAACATTGTTTTTGGAGTCATTATAAAATGGGAAATAAATGTAATTTCATAATCAAATACGATTGAATCTATTTAATTTGATTGGTTTATATACCCAATCACTCAACTTTAATTAAATTCCAATAAATTTTTATGTTCACATTACTAAAATTAACAAGATTGCAAAATTAAATAAATTCTTATTCTAGAATTTTGAGTGAGAGGTACTCTCCAGGTCTAGGAAATTAACAAAATTAGATTACTTATTATTTTACACTTTTAAACTAGATTCCATTTTTTAAAATTAAATTATTTATTATTTTATAACTCTTCAAAAAAATAAAATAACTTATAAATTAAATCAATTCTCAATTTTATGATTCTAGACATAGCGGAAGTAATGAACTTTAATGCAGCATTTAATTATAGCTGATGTTCATTCTTGGATTATAAGGAGTTGGAATGGATGCGCGCATGCACGGTTGATATTATTGGCAATATATGGAGACAATGCATCAATATTCGATCAAGTTGTTTATTTTTAAGTATTATTAATTTTATTTTCTTGGCTAATTAAGTTTGTGTTGTATTCTTTTTTCTTTTCTTTTTTCTATTTTTGTACATAGTTTGTGTTGTATTCTTATCTTAGATAAAATCATAAAACGATCGACTTACTTCTCTCGTAAGCTTCATTCGTCAAAAGAAAATATTCCAATATTGCTATATTCTTTAAGCACTAGTAATGATAAATGGAATTAATGACTGTTTTAAATTATTTTCAACTCGATGAACTTTAAGACAAAGCAAATATATTGAGCATTGCATATTTTTGCCATGAAAGAAAAAAACTATAATTAAAATGAACTTGGTTGAATTACTTTTAGAATATTAGAATATTTGGTGGTTGGGATAGGTGAAAAGTGAGATATAGAAGGTCAGTATAATTTATGATAATGACTATTTGTCTATTATCTTATATACCAAAATTGTATGATAAACTATTTTTATTTGGTTTACAATATGCCCTTTTGTGGCATATGTCATATATAGTCTTCTGACAATTTGTTTGAAATTATTTAAAAACTATAAATCAGTTCTGAAATAGAAGAACTGAAAATCATTAATTTCAACTTTTATTTAAGGGAGAAATTTACTCAAAAATCATATCATTCGTATTTTAAAACATTTTAAAATTAAAAATCTATTTAATAAAAGATAGGCCTTTTAATTATCGAAGTACAAATCAGGAAAAAAATTGGGAATTAATATATGTGGGAGATAAATTGTTGAAGTGGTATATCACTTTCCGCAGGGCAAACTCTTCTTCTTATGTTGTGATTTACCAAAAAAAAAAAAAAAAAAATTAAATATATTTTTCTTAATTTAGATTTAAATTTATTAAGACCAATGACAGAGCCAGGCGTTTTGTAGGGAAATGGGAGAGGGGTTTCAAACGTCTAAATTCATATGTTCTTTTGACTTACACCTCAAGTCTCTTGTCCCCTTTTGATTGAAAACGTTTTTGATATTTGGGAGGCAAATGCCACCGTAGCCCCAAGGTGGTAAACGAGCTAGGGGCCTTTCAGGGGCTTTGACTCGGCTCGTAAAGGCCTGAGCTCGTTTAATAAAAGCTCGTGTTGGAACCAGGCTTGGACTTGTATAAAAGCTCGTTTAATAAAAAGGTCACAGGCTCTAATTCAGAAGCTCGGCCTTAGAGCCTCCCAGGTTAGCCTAGTATATAAATATTTATTTATATTTTTTATACTACTTGTAATAACTCTATCTCATCAATTTATTTCACCTCATTTTATTGGTTTAACAGACTTTTTGAATGATTTTGTTCTATATTATGCTATTTGGATATATAGAATTTATGTATATTTATGGAATTACTAGTTCTGTTCTATATTATCCCTTCATCCTCTTTCACACAAGCAAACCCACAAAAACTCATTCGTTCCACTGTGCACTGCTTGTTTGTGTCAATTTATTTTTATTTTTTTATTTTTTATTTTTTATTTTTGTTGGCACTTTTTTTTATAATGGGCTAAGATAATATAACCTGTTATTTACCTTCTCCCACTTTAATTTTTATTTATTTATTGTAGACTTTGTAAATTATTGCTGCAAATTGGAAGCTAAGGTTTCTATCTGGAAATTGATTTTTTGTGGAATTCTGTTCTCTTATTTTTATTCTTTAAAATGCTAACAGACTAAGACAGACTTCACACAGGCTTTTATTTTTTGTAAATAAACCAGGCCACAGGCCAATATTATATTTGTGACAGGTAACAGGCTAAAGCCAGTCAGACACGTTTAAATACAGGCTTGGCCCGTTAAGATCAAAGCTCGGCTCGGCCCGTTAACACCCCTGCCCCTCTCTAACATCATCAATCAAAAAGATATTTTTTATATTTTTAAATTTTTTATAATGCTAGAAGTCTATAGAATACCGATTGTAAGTATATGTTGTATTGTTTTAATTATTTTATTTTTATTAAAAAAAATTGGAAAAATTAACTATATTTTCTAAATAATTTCACTTGATCAAATCATGATAATGAGACTTTATTAAAAATTTAATACGTTATTATTACTATTAAGATTTATACAAAATATATCAATTTTAATAATATATATAAATAAGTAGATAATGGTTATATTTACAAAAAATAAAATTTTACGTACTCCCGAAAATACACTAGGGGTGTGTTTGGTACAAGGATATAAAAAAGATTACTTGTAAACCTTCTTTGGTAAACGTCAATTACCATGTTTGGTAGAAGTAACAAAAATCAGTTCCCGGATATCCAAGGTTTACCGTAATTTGATTTACAAAGAAAAGTCACTGTTCAGGTTACCAAAAATAATATGCTAATTCAGAATTCCAAGTAAAGGGAAAGCACAACAACAATTTTTTAGACAAAAATACCCAACACACGTCAAAACCTAGAACCAATCTATCAATTACAAAAGTAAAAATAGTTTGGGGTTATTTTTATAAAATAACCTAATATTCCAAGTCATATTTTATTCTAAACCAAATATGGAATCAGTAATCTTTACTCAATATTCCTGTTAATATTTTGGCGAATCAAACACCTTTTTCGTAACATTATGAGTAAATTCAATTTCTAGTGTAACTCTAGTATTCGTGATTCCCGGATACCAAAAAATTTCTCTTATACCAAACACACCCTAGGTTACACTATGTACTTCCGGGAATACATGATGTAATTTGCAAAAATTTATAAAAAAATTGTAAATGAATCTTTTCCCATCGGCAAGTATACCGATCGTTCCAAGTAACAAAAGTGATAAGTAAGTATCGTCTCCACAGGGATTGTAGACCAAGTACTACAATAACCAGTCCCCTTAAGTTGAACGGATCAAAAGAGGTAGCAATTGTTGTTGGTTTAAAAACAAAAAGTAAATTAAAAAGTAAATTGCGTATTTTTGGGGTTTTCTGAAGAAAGAGATGAAGAAAGATTGAATTATAAAAGATGTAAAAAATAATTGAGAAAATATTGCAGTAAGAGGACAAACACCTTTCTGATCCCCACCTTGTAATCTGAATCAACGTTTACATTCGATTTACCCATTGATCAAACGATTCACCATCTTTTATTTGATTGGTTAAGCCCTAATCCCTTAGTGATCTTAACCTTATTAACCCTATTAGAACCCTAATCCCTTAGTAATTCCTTTTTAGGTTAAACGTATAACTCGATGAATCTTTCACTTTTGCGGTTCATGTAGCCTATCCCTAGTGCATACATGAACAGTTACTTTCCTTCTTGTCAGGAATTAGGATCCCAATATCCCTATTGCGAACCCTAACCCTCGCAATCCCATTAGAATGATCAGATCTAAAAGAATTATAGATGAAGAGCAAAGGAAAATAAATGCAATTAGATAAATAAACATAAACCTGATCCAAATTACAAGGGGTTCACATCAAGGGTTGTGACCCTTACCACAATAAAAGTAGATCTAGCCAACCATAGTCATGACTGATCTACAAAAATAAAACATAAAACAAAAAGAAAAAGAACTAGAAGAAATATTTTTAAAGAAATTATATTAACATGTAAAATATTACTATGATATACCTAAGATATTAATTTAAGTTAAAAATATATATTTATATTTATATATTTATATTTAGAGGTAGGATTCTTTGACTCCAGTGTCAAATTTCAAATCTGATACATCATCTGAGAGTCATTAGATCAAAAAAGATCAACGACTTTGATTTGTAAGCATGTGACACCATTGATCTTTTTTTATCTAACGGCTATCAAATGATGAGTCAAATGTGAAATTTGACACTGGTGTCAAATGATCCTACCTCTTATATTTATATATTTAAAACTTGGTTAAAATATATGCAGAATCTAAATTTTAAAACAGGCCCAATTAGTTTGGAGCTAAGCTTTTGGTTGGGTCTTTAACACTGTTAGCCCATTCTGTGAAACATGCGTGCAACGTTAGCACACACGCCAATTACACCTACTGAAAAAATCAAATCAAGGGACATATTTCAAAGGTGAAAAAATTAATTCCATCTCTGATAAAGAGATAAAGATTGAAACTGAGATGGATAAGGAAATGTTAATTTGAGTTGCATGGGAGGGAATTAAAGAAAAAATTCATTCATCTATGATACAATACAATTCATTTCTAACAAATTGTTATGAAATTAAAAGTTGTTTAGAGACATATGAAACTTTCATCTCTTTTTTTTTTTTTTTTTGTAAGCAATGAAACTTTCATCTCTAAGTGATATATACTACTCTTTTAATTCGAAATAAGGATAGAAACAAAATAATTTCATCTCAGGTAAACATTAATTTTTAAATTTTTTATCTGAATACTAACATAAAAAAATTAAATTAAAAAATCATCTCTAAATACATTACTATTTTTTGATTTTTTTCCTATAAAAAAAGGTTTGAGATGAAAGTTGATCTCTCTCAAAATCTATTTCTTTCTTTTAAAAATCATGTCTAATACCTGTTTGGGAACCCAGAAATTTTTCTTTATGTCTGCATAGTTAGTGGTGGAGGTTGTGCTGCCCCCAAAATTTTTTTTAAAGAATTTTTAAATGTATTTGTTAGGTCCGAGGTAGACCTTATTGCTATACCGGATGGTATGCGCTCAGAGATGTATATGCCCAACTTACTAGGCTATATGCCGAGTTCCCAATCACTGCGCACCAGCAATAGGCTTTACAACCAGGGGGTGTTGTGTGTGCACAATGAGTGGAATAAGCTAGGCGATTCAGAGGTGTGTACCTGAGATGTTTAGGTGCTTATTTATAGAGGTACCTGGCTCGGCTGCTGAGCTCCGCCGTTGAGATTGAGTCCGACTTGGTCGGCCTCAACGGGCGAATGTGGGTCAGTTAGGATTCTGCCATATCCCTCATCCGAGATATTCTCGGAGGGCGGTTGGCTGAGGTCCATCCGTAACAGTTGCCCCCCAGCTCGGTATTCGGGAAGTCGGAATGCCGAGATTCTATGGTTAAGTCAGCCGTTCTTCATCTTGCCATTTATTCCACGTGCAAACTATGTCGGAGGTCGTAGCTCACCCTTGAGATGACCTTTCAAATTTCTGACTTTTCGTCTTATTACCACTTTTTGTCCCTTCGTCTTACTCCTGCAGTGACGGTTACAACAGGACACGCGTACTCCCCTTACTGGCCGTCCCGCGCATTGGGCAGGAGAGCTAGTCTGAGCCTAGAGTAGGCCATGATTGCGATCATTAACTGCAGGTAGGTGGTGCAGGACGTGCAAGGTGTGCAGGGCGGCGAAAATCCTTTTTTGCCCCTGATGCTTCAAACGTTTGGGAGGCCACCCTTTGGTCTTCCACCCCCTCAGCCCTATAAATGCGCATCAGCCATCACCACCTCTCCTTTCTTGTTCTCTCGCGTCTCCTGGGGTTGGGTTTTTCTGCACATTGAGTTTTCTGCATATTTCTTCCATCTGTCCCAGTGTTCTTACCTTGGCCATTTCCTCTACCCAGTTTCGCATCAGGTAACTTTCTTTCTTGTAGATTTCTGTACTTTTTGTTCGTTTTATAGCTGGTAGGGAGTGTTTTTTGTCTTACCCACCCTTTTAAGTGGGTAATGGACGCTCCTGGTAGTTCTGGTGGTCGAAATGAGAGTGGAGAGGTATCTGAGGAGATGATAGATAGGTTACCACGATCTGTGCAGTACTGGTTTTACGGGAGGGAGTATACTGAGGAGGAGAGGCTTGAGCAGCTTCTCCGAAGTCAGCGAGGAGGTCGTCAGACCTCCAGAGGTGCTCGTGGTAGGAGAGGTAGAGGTCGGAGTCGGAGGGGACGCAGGGGTGAACACCCTCACCCATCTTTTACTAGAGGTGCGTCCTCCTCGATTCCTCAGGCTTCAACTTCTGGGCCGAGTTTCTTTTCCGAACCAGTTCCCTTGTCCTATATTCTTCCTCCTGCACCCTTTGGGCAAGGTTCGGGGTCTGTTTTAGATCGGATCCCCCCTTTCTATTTGAGTAATAGTTCTTCCAGCATCTCTTCATCCGAGCTGGGTTTTCCCAAATCGGAAATCCCCTCCACTCTTGACGACTCGGCATCCAGTCAGGTGCCCTTTGTCGATCTTCTTAGTAGTTCTGACGACTCTATCCCTTTTTCTTGGAGTCCAGGCCCGTTACCATCTGATTTAGATGATTCTGGGTCAAGTCAGGTTGATTATATTTCTGACCCGACTCCTTCGTGTTCCAGGGACCTGACAATGGACAATTCTGATGTCAACGAATGGGTTCTTCTAGAAATCCTTCGTATGCGGTCAGTGATGACTCCAGCCGACGTCTCCCAGCTTCCTCTTGGGAATCCTGAGGGGGTCGACCTTCTTCCACCGGGCGATTTTCCGATATGCGCAGGCCCCATATCAGATGAGCCCTGCTTCTTCTTTTTCTACCGGGATCTGGTCACCAAGGTCGGAATTCGGTTTCCATTCACCGACTTCCAAATGGCCGTGCTGCGCCGGATTCGAGTGGCGCCTTCCCAACTTCACCCAAATTCATGGGCTTTCATCCGAGGTTTTGAGCAGCTGTGCTCTTACCTCTTTATTCCTTGTACAGTCCCCCTTTTTTATTTCTTCTTTGATGTCTATACGGCTCGGAGTGGTGCCGAGTTGAAAGAGATGAAAGGGTGGGTTACCTACCGAGGTACCCCCGAAAGGGGGCTTTTCATCCCTTACTCTCAATCCTTTAAGGGCTTTAAGAATGCCTATTTTAAGGTGGCTTCCCGTTCCGATTCCCTTCCTTGGTTTGGCAAGGAGCTGCTAGATGATGGGAACTTATTGTGCCACTTCGAGCTGTATTGGACGCGAAAACACTATCGACGTCGTCCAAGTCACTACGCTACTCCTGTGTCCGCGCTTTCCAGAGCTGAGAGGTTCGCGGCACGGATTTTACTTGAGTACACTGACGACTATGGCGTCATCGACTTAAGTCGGATAGTAAATAAATTTGGAGATGATGTTATTTACGAGTTTGGTATGTATGTCGAGTTTTTCATTTATTTTTGACAACAACCTTCTTGGTGCCTTTTAACACTGCGTTTTCTGATTTTCAGTTGGCATGACTTCGGCTGATTACAAGAAGTATCTCCCTAAGCGAGCCGGCAAGGGCAAGTCGCGAGAGGCTGCCTCTTCTGAGCCCGAAGCGTCAAAGCGACGGCGGGTGGACATGATTTTGGGGGAGGACCCACCTGCCGACGAGGTGGTTCCAATTGATGTTTCCTCCCCACCACCAAGTCCAGCTCCGATTCCAGCTCCGATTCCTGCTTCTCAGTGGACCCAGGGGCCCCTCCTCAGCTTGGAGCCAGGGGAGCTATGGAAGTCGGGCGTTTCTGACCGTCTCAGGGCGGCTTTGAAGCCTCCCCCTAGTCTTTTTCTGGATTCTGGCTTGACCTCTTCTGTGAGGGTTATGTTGAAGCAAATGGAGGAGGACGCCTTAAAGACGACCTCATTGATCCAGATTTTTCAGGACCTCCTCCAGAATCTGGACCAGGCGAATGCGGCCAAGTCATCCCTCTCTGCTAAGGTCGCGGATTTAGAGCACTCTAAGTCTGCCCTGGAGGTTAAATTTGAGGATCTGCAGAAAGAGGTGGACACGGCGAAGGAGGACCTGCGCCTTTCAAATTCTAAGGTCGGTGAGCTGAGCGCCGAGAAAGAAGCCCTTACCCAATCTTTGGGGGATAAAGATGTCCAACTGCGAGCGCTTCAAACTCAGCTCGACCAAAAGACTGCCGACTTTGAAGAGGCCAGGGACGCGGTGGTTAACGCGGCTGTCCAAGCTTTTGACAACGCCATCGCTCAGGCCCGAGTTCTCAACCCAGGGCTCATTGAAGAGGGCATGGACGTGTCCTACGAAGTGAAGGACGGCGTTATTACTCCGGGTTCTCCTGGTTCTGAGGAAGAGGCTGAGGCTGGGACCTCCTAATTTCTGTTTTCATATCATTTTGTAATCATTGCCGTTTTTCGGCTAACTATATTTTGTAATCATTGCCGTTTTTCGGCTTAGCTTTTGTTATGAACAAACTTTGATTAATCCGAGCTCGTCTACTTTTACCATATTGACTTCATTTCTAATTACTTTTATGGCTTGCGAGTCGCTGACGTCCGATCTAAAAATGTTAATTCCTTTTTCGAAGGTTCATTTCTTTAGCGATCGTGACATACATGTCGGAATCATAAATGGAGGCGTTTAAAAAACAACTGCTCATCTATTCATAATAAGGCTTGTTACAAATCCGAGCTTTTCAGCCCGCTTATTTGCTTTAAAATCAAATTAAGTACAGTCCGAGCTTCCATGGCTCGTTTTATTTATGTGGACTAGAGTCTAGTACTTTGACCATGTCTTCATACCTAACTGTAATAGGTTTTCAGCTTGTCAGCATTCCAAGTTCTTTTTACTGGCTTCTTTGATAGTGTTTCCAGAGTGTAGGCTCCCTTTCCGAGATTGTCCTTGACCCTGTAAGGGCCTTCCCAATTTGCTGCGAGCTTCCCATCTTTGGCATTCTTGTTGCCGATGTCGGCTCTTCTCAGGACTAGATCGCCACTCTGAAATGACCGAGGTCTTACTTTCTTATTAAACCTAGCCGTAACTAGGCGCTTGGCCATCATATTTTTGTATCTGGCGTTCTCCCTGCACTCGTCCAACAGGTCGAGCTCAATTAGCAGTGCTTCATCATTTTGTCCCTCAGTGCCTTGCAGTCTTTGGGCCCTTCTCCAGGACGGTTCTCCGATCTCAACCGGAATCATTGCTTCGCAACCGTATGTTAGCCTGAAGGGGGTTTCTTCTGTTGCTGATTGAACACTGGTTCTGTACCCCCATAAGACTAGGTGTAATTGCTGTACCCAGTTTCCTTTGGCCTCGTCAAGCCTTTTCTTGAGTCCGTTGATTATTACCTTGTTGGCAGACTCGGCTTGTCCGTTGGTCTGGGGATGCTCCACTGAGGCGAAACGGTGTTTTATTTTGAAGTCGGACATGAGTTCTTGGAACTTCTTGTCAATGAATTGAGTTCCGTTGTCGGTTACAATTTCTGCAGGGATTCCAAACCGACTTACCAGGTTTCTTTCGAAGAAGCGTCGTATCCTGGCCGAGGTGATGGTGGCCAGTGGTTCAGCCTCAATCCATTTGGTGAAGTAGTCGACTGCGACTATCAGCCACTTTAGTTGTCCTTCAGCAGCAACAAAGGGTCCTAAAAGGTCCATACCCCATTTAAAAAATGGCCAAGGTGCCGTTATGGTCTGCAATTCCTCTGGGGGTGCATGTATTATCAGTGCGTGCTTCTGGCACTGCTCACATCGCTGAACATGTTCCGTGGCGTCAGCCGCCATTGTTGGCCAATAATACCCAGCTCTTAAAGCCTTTTTAGCCAACGCTTTGCCCCCCATGTGGTGTCCGTTGATGCCTTCATGGATCTCGGATAACACATATTCAACTTCGTTTTTGTCGAGGCACTTCAACATGGGTGCATAGAAACCCTTTTTGTAGAGCTGACCCTCTACTATGGTGAAGCAGGCCGAGTTCCTGACCAGCCTTTTTGCCTCTTTGGAATCATCTGGCAGGGTTCCTTTTTCAAGGTAAGCCACGATTGGTCTCCTCCAATCTTCAGAGTCGGTAGCTATCATTAGGACGCATGTTGGTTCCAAAATGCTTTGCTGAATGACGGTGCGGTGGTTGCCGGGTCCTTTTGAGCTTGCTAGTTTGGATAGGATGTCGGCCCTACTATTCTCATTTCGAGGGATGTATTGGATCATTACCTCGTCGAACTCGGCAAACAATTCCTTAACCCTTTGGAGGTACTTCATCATGAGAGGGCCCTTGGCTTGGTACTTTCCCTCGACTTGAGAAGTGACGACTTGAGAATCGCTCATGATTTTGATTCTTTTTGCTCTGTGCTCTCTTACCTGCATAATCCCAGCGATAACCGCCTCATACTCTGCTTGGTTGTTTGAGGTCGGAAATGCCAGGTGGAGCGAATGCTCGATTGATACTCCTTCCGGGCTTTCGATGATCACTCCCGCGCCGCTTCCTTTAGAATTTGAGGATCCGTCTACGTACACGGTCCAGATATCCTCTTCCGACTTCTCCTGTTCATTGCCCGGGGTGAGCTCCAAGATGAAGTCGGCAAGTGCCTGTGACTTTATTGCTGGTCGCGGTTCGTACATTAAATCAAACTCGGATAGCTCGACCGCCCAATTAATCATCCTTCCAGCCAGGTCAGGCTTATGTAGTATATGCCTGATAGGCTGGTTTGTCCGCACTATGATCCGGTGGCTTTGGAAGTAAGGTCGGAGCCTTCTTGCCGTTGTCAGTAAAGCGAATGCCACTTTTTCTAGCTTCTGGTATCGGAGTTCTGGTCCCTGCAATGTACGTCCAATGAAGTAGATTGGGTGCTGGTGATTGTCCATTTCCCGGACTAAGACGGCACTGATAGCTTCCTCACCCACAGACAGGTACAGGACCAGCGTCTCTCCGGGCTCTGGCTTTGTTAGAACGGGAGGGGTAGCCAAGCAAACTTTGATGTTGTCGAATGCCTTTTGGCACTCTTCCCCCCAACCAAATTCCGCCTCCTTCTTGAGGAGCTTGAAGAACGGCAGTGCCTTCTCGGCTGATTTTGGGAGGAATTTGGTCAAGGCGGCAAGGCGGCCTGTAAGTTGCTGGACCTCCCTTTTATTTTGTGGCTGCTTCATTTCCAATACCGCCCTGCATTTGTCGGGGTTTGCCTCGATTCCTCGGTTTGTAAGCATGAACCCCAAGAATTTCCCAGCTGGTACTCCAAATGCGCATTTGGCTGGGTTCAGCCTGATCTTCCGAGCTTTTAATTGCTCAAAAGTTTCTCCGAGGTCAGCGATGTGCGCTGAAGTGCTCATTGACTTGACGATCATATCGTCAATGTAAACCTCCAGGTTTCTTCCGATCTGAGTCTGGAAGACTCGGTTCATCATCCTTTGATAAGTGGCCCCAGCATTTTTGAGGCCAAATGGCATAACATTATAACAGAAATTTCCTTTTTCCGAAATAAAAGCCGTCTTATCATGGTCATCCGGGTGAAGGGGAATTTGATTATACCCTGAGTACGCGTCCATAAATGAAAGCAACTGGAAGCCGGATGAGTTGTCCACTAGTTGGTCGATATTGGGCAAAGGGTAGGAATCCTTTGGGCAGACCTTGTTGAGGTCTGTGTAGTCGACACAAATTCTCCATTTTCCGCTTGGTTTCTTAACCATTACTACATTTGACAGCCAGGTGGTATACTGTATTTCGCGAATGAATCCAGCCTCCAAGAGCTCGTCCACATGTTCGTTTAGAGCCTGGCGTCTGTCTACTCCAATCTTTCTTTTCTTTTGGGACACCGGCTTTGCTCCCGGGTACATCGATAGCCTGTGGCAGCAAAAGGCTGGGTCAATCCCAGGAATCTCGGAGGCCTTCCAAGCAAATACGTCGGAATTGGTCTTTAGGAATTCTACGAGCTCGTCCTGAAACTCTAACTCCAGAGACTTTCCGACCTTGGTGTAGCCTTGGCCGTCACCGCGGATCTCGACTTCTTGTAATTCGCCCTCGGGTTGTGGTCGAGGCGATTGAAGCTCCTCTCGCATGTCGAGCTCGACTAGGTTGACCTCTCTGCTGGACGGTCTGAGGACTCGGCGGCTTGATCCTTCCCCCCTTGTCCGAGGAGGGGATGCCGGATCCCCATGGTGGGACCGAATTGTCTCATAATAGCACTCCCTTGACTCTCTTTGATCTCCAGGAATTGTGATTATTTCAAGGTTGTGTCCTGGCATTTTCATGAGTTGGTGCTTGGTGGATATCATCATGTCCCACTCGTGAATAGTGGGACGTCCAATGATTACGTTATAAGAGGAGGAGGTGTCCACTACCACAAACCGAACTCTCTCTGAACGGAAGGAATCCTTCGTCCCGAGGGTCAGTTTGAGGTCGATATAGCCTTTTGGTGGAGATGCGTATCCGTTGAAGCCCAGAAGCTCGGTGACGCATGGCTTTAGGTCCTTTTCATCCAAATTCATCCTCTTGAAGGCGTCCCAGAGGAGTATATCTACACAGCTTCCGTGGTCAAGGAAGATCCTCCTGACTCGACAATTGACTAGCACACCAGTGACCACCAATCCGTCAGTTTGTCCTGGCACGACCTTTGCCAGCTCTGCCCTGGTGAAATATATCGGAGGGGGTTCGGGTCCATCGAAGTCTGGCTTAAAAGATGGCCGGTCTCTAATGGACATGACCTCTTTTAAGTATTTCCTTCGGTGAAGTTGGGAAGGCGCCACCGAATCCGCGCTGATCACGTTGCATTCAAATTCTGCTTCAGGAAAAGTCTCCATTCTGTCGTCGACTTCCTTGCCCTTGGCATTGCGGTCTGGCCTCTGGTCTCTTTTGTCTCCGCGCCTCGGACTTCGGCTTCGGCTTCGACTTCGGCTTTTCTGTCTGGGTTTGTTGTTCTTCTTGCCTTGCGTACGAATTATGTACTGTTTTAACTTTCCTTCTCTGACGTGTTTCTCAATTGCGTCTCGAAGGTCCCAGCAGTCATCCGTGATGTGGCCGTTTTGGTCGTGGAAGGCGCAATATTTGCTCTTGTCCAATCCGCTTTTCGCCCTAAGGGGGCGAGGTCGGTCGACGTTTCTCATCTCGGTCTGGGCTACTTCTCGCCAGATCCTGGACCTGGGCACGTTTAATGGTGTGTATTCCTCAAACTTCGTTCTGGGAGAACGATCTTCCGTCTTCTTCTCACGACTGTCGTTCCCTTTTTTGGACCCTTTGTGGTCCCGATCTCTACCGTTTTTCTTATTTGGGCTTCTTCTGGACGGGCTCCGCCCACGAGAGTCGACGAATGCCTGCTGCATATCCTCCACGTCAATGTATTTGTCGGACCTGCGACGGAATTCTTCAAGGTCGTTGACCGGGTTCTTGTAGATTGACCTTGCGAGGGGGGAGTCGCCATCTAATCCAGAGATGATTAGATGAAGATGCACAGCTTCAGTGAGACCACGGACCTTCAGTGCTGCATCTTTGAACCTATCAAGGTATTTCCTTAATGATTCATTGTCTTTCTGACGAATTCTTCCCAGCGCGTAGGCCGGCATGGGATGCACCTTGCTGGTTGCGAAATTTAAGCGGAAAGTTCGCGCTAAATCTTCGAACGAGTCAATCGAGTTTTTGGGCAACCTGGTGATCCAGGTCATTGCTTGTCCCGTTAGAGTTGTTGCGAAAATTCTGGCCTTGATGGGTCCTGTAATCCCATTGAACAGCATTTCGGTTTTGAAAGCCTCCAAGTGGGCTTCTGGGTCCTGGCTCCCATCATAGGGAGGTATTGTGAGGTGGTTTTGAACCTTGGGGGATGGCCAGGTTCATTAATCTCTCTGTAAACGGGCTATCATTAGCCTCATCGTCGTTCAAATAATTTTGGTTTTGGTTGTTGACGGCGATGTTCTGGCCTCCTACCTCTTGCTGATGGCCGAGGTGTTGAGACAGGGTTTCCAAGACGTTGACCTCAGGAGCGGACGTGTTATGCGGTTGGGAGGTTCCATTACCAGCAGCAGCGGTTGAT
>JAVKPL010010780.1:0-46621 GCA_032173675.1 Gastrolobium villosum
CTCTTATCAACGTGCTACCAACCTCTTCGTTAGGTTATGATGATGATGATGCAAGGAAAGGTTGAGGTTTTATCACCTTTTCAGTGAATTTGCCTCATCATCATGACCAAACAAAGCTGATGAATGGTTTCGAACCCACAACCCATTTGTTAGGGCCATTGATCTTTTTTTCAACCCAGCTACCCTTTGGTTCATCAAGTTGGTATGATCCATTCATGGAGGATGAAGATTCATTAGTGTTTTATAATTGAAGTTTGCACATTTAAATCTATTTACTCACACATGACTATTTTAAAAATTTATAATTTAAGTTTGCATATTTAAGTCAATTTACTCACACATTGACTATTTCACACATTTAAGTTATTTATTCTCACATTGACTATTCATTTTTTTTTTGAATAAACTCAAAGGTATCATCCGGCCGTAACCGAAGACTAATCCCCATCGAGAACTGTCGGACCCTTTCGGGGGTGGCTCTCCCAAATCCTTGTTTTTCATTCCCAGGGCTCGAACTCGAGACCTCTGATTAAGGGGTCCAGGCTCTTTACCACATGTGCCAAAAGAGTTTAGTACTATTCATTTTTATATGCACATGCATGTAACCATTTCAAATCATTTTTTATTCACATTTAAGTCCACTTATAAAATAATATTTTTTAACATTAATAATAATTAATAATTAAAATATATAAAACCAACATATTAATAAAAATTAAAAGTAATTAAATACGCTTACAATTTTGTGTACAAAATAACAAGCGTTCACAATGTGGGCATTGGGCAAGTTGGGACAATTGCCTAAATGCAAATTAAACACATAACTCCAAAAACAAAAGAGGAAAAATTGATAATTTGATATAATAAACTTGGACCTCTATAAAAAAAAGAATAAAATGTTTTTAAAATCTGCACTTCCTCTCTCTAATAAATATATGCCAACACTGCATACCAATTATATATATATATATATAGGGGTTTATTTTCCTCATGTTGCGTGAGAAAACAAATCCTTCCTACACATACTATAAAAGGTGTGCCACTCATTTTTTTATTTTTAATTTTTTTTAAATAGATAGGTCCCACACATAGTATATCTATGATATTATGACATGAGATTAAGATCTCCTACAACATAAGATTTACTTTTCTCATATATATATATATATATATATATATATATATATATATATATATATATATATATGCAAAAACTATTTTGTCATAATAGAACTGTTGCTCATGACATAGGAATAGTGAACACATGATTCTTTTTTTTTTTTAGAAATTAAAATGAACATGCAATCGTACCATTTAATATATTTATTCATTACATGACTTTATTGACTCTGACAAAATCCTCACTTTTTTAGTGTAAAGAACCAATTCAACCCAAAAGCTTAAGCTGATGGATGAGGTTACATTAAGAAATTCCACAAAAGAAAGTGGAGACGGTGATCGAACCCGGGACATGAGGCTCTAATACCATATAAAGAACCAATTCAACCCAAAGCTTAAGCTGTTGAGTGAGACTACATTAATGATTTTATATATCTCAACACTTGGAAAAAAAAACCATGGAAAATAATATTTTATGAAAATCATATATCTCAATTGAAAATTCAGATATTAATCCCAAAATGAAATGCAAAAAACTATAATCAAAATAATTAGTTGTTAAATTGATCTTTTTTCAAGTTATTTCTCCAATAGACATTTTATACAATAGATTCATAAATTAACCTCGCAAAAAGTAGCATGTTATCATATTAATCCTTCAATAATTACTAGTGGTTTTGAGTATGCGGTAACATGCTAATTTTTATAATATTTCTTAAATGTTATTATAAATGTTATATATTCTTCTAATAACATTTATAGCTTTTGTAATATTTGTTCTGTCAAATACTTTTTTAAAATATAAGAATTTTTTGGGGAAGGAAATGTTACAAGAACAAATAATGTTAACTTTTAAGAGAGCTTACTATGTTAGACTTAAAATAGGGAATATATTATCTAATATCTTCTCCTTATAATAAGATGGAAGTGTGATTCAAAATTAAAATTTCTCCTCTTAGAATCCGACTTCGATTCTTGAGAATTTTCGTCGAACAATCTATTTCTTTTTTTTTTCTTTTGGTGAAAACAATCTATTTTTTTTTTCTTTTGGTGAAAACAATATATTTCTTTTACATGGGCGCCTTATTGTAAAAACATTTCCTATTGGAAATGGAGCAATGCTTTATTCAAAAGGTCAAATAATATATAAGTTGATTCTGAATTTCGTTGGGCTTCTATATATCGACAGCAACTCGCAAGTATGCAGCACTAGATTAGAAGTTAGTTGTTTTACGATTTATTACATTATTTGTCATAATTGGTGTTAGGCCAGCGGAAACAATTTCATATAGAGGAACAAGCTCTCACTTAATTTGTCATTAGAGTGTAAAGCACACATCTCATAAGAACTAATTAACATAACCAAAGGACTGGTAATAGAAAAAGAGGTGAATTGATACTAATAATCCAACACATTTAATTAGTTACTCATCAAGTTTGAACTTGATGTTGGCACTAGGCCATTCCCATTAACGTTGACTTTAACGGTCAGCCTCGACTTTAACGTTGACTTGTCCCTCTTGACCAAACCTTGCAGCAAAGGTGTTTCCTGTAACCTCAGAAGAAACAGGAACTAGAGTGAGTCCATCATCAACCTGTTGCAAGCGAAGATTTCTACTTTGGACCCTAGCATTGAGCCTCTTTCTGCGTTGATCTTTGGTTTCATAATAGTAGTGATTAGAAACCACATGACTAGCAAAAAATTGTGAGGTTGGGAATACTTGCTTGCATTTTGAGCATGTGTATGGCCCGTTTTTCTTGTAGGGAATGCTGCGAATTCGACCATCACCATTAATTTCATCATCACCATCATCATGCTTATCTTCCTGAGCTCGATGATTATTTATGTTTCTGTTTGTTTCATTCATTATTTCACTACGACTTTCACGTCTAGATTCATCAAGAAGAAGGCTGGTCGGTCTTGTTTGATGAGAATAGTCAACATGATTGGGTTTCATCAGTCGACCTCTGATGAATGAAGCATATCGAAGCTGTGAATTCAATAAATTTTTCATTTTAGCACTGATAACTGTGCCACCAACCTCTTTGTTAGGTTGTGACGATGATAATGATGCAAAGAGAGGTTGAGGTTTTATCACCTTCTCGGTGATACTTGCCTTATCATCATGACCAAGCAAAACTGGTGAATTTTTTTGAACACACACCCCATTTGCTGTGGCCACTGAGCTTTTTCTCAACTGATCAGCCACCGTTTGGTTCAAGTCAAGTTGGTTTGATTCATTAATGGAGGATGAGGATTCATTAATGGTGGGGTTTTGAGAACTCGATTTTGGAAGCAAAGAAATGAGGGTAGTGCTAAGGTGGTTTGCCATTGAAAAATGGGGTGAAAGCTGATGGTATCCAAAGGCTTCTTCTGTGTTAAGGGGTGCATTGTAATGAAGGTCAAGGGCCATTTTATATCAATTTTTTTGGATTTTTTTATTATTTCTTGTATTATGTTTGCATTAATTGTCTAATTGAAAGAATTTATTAGGCTTATAAATTTGAGCCTAATATGTTAAATTGTTCCATTGAAAATTTTCAACGAAGGAGTATCTATTAATTTGTAGAATATAGAAAACTTTTTTAATGGGTACCAAAAATATCTAATGGACGATTTGACCGTTTCGTTGAAGGTAATTAAAAACCTAGGTAGGTTAAATAAGGTGCACGTATGAATTTGTTTCAAAATCTCCACTTAAATGGAAAACATTTACAACTCGATTGACCAATGAAATTGTACCGCATGTGTTGATATACTTATCCTTTTTGTGTTAGGGTACTTTTAGGATAAAATATATTTTAAGATTTGTTCATATTACTTTATTAATTTATTATTTACATAAAGAAATATTTAATTAAGTTTCTATATGCTTATTTTTTTCAATTTTTTCTTTATTATATATATATATCCTTGTAAAAAATTGACATAGGATTATTGGAAATTTTAAAAAATTAAATTAGTAATAAAGGTTAAAGAAAAGAGATTATTCCTTGTCTTTATATGTAACACTCGCTTTTTAATTTATTTTTTATTTTTTAATGTATTGTAATTTTAATAGATAATTTTGTAATATCAATAAGCGGTAAAACCCGAATAAAAAATACTTAACGTATAAAATTGAATTTAAAAAAATTATACATACTTTTTTTTGGAAATAATCGTTATATGTATAGACCATAAATATATTTTACCCACAATATACTGATAAAAGTAAATTTATTTCTGGGGCTTTTATTGTTAAGGTTTTTCTATTTTATTGTAAATTTATTTTATTTCCATCATTTGTTTTTTTGTATTTTGGTCAAAGCCTCGTACCGCTGATTGAAATTAAAAAAGGAAAAAAAAATAGCAAACAACGAAATGAATTGAGCAAGGTCCAAAAAAGAATTTTTTTAAAAGAACTTTTATAATTATTAAAAATATATGTATCATTAATTCAAGTAGATTAAAAAATAAAGAATTTTAAACAATGAAAAATAAATAAACATTATTAATTTAAGAGAAATTAATTGTACAATTTAAAGCAAGAAAAATTATGACCGGCTGATACCTTTTTTTACAAGAAAATAGAATAAAAGATTAAATCAATCTTTCACTCATTAAACATGTGAATTAATTTTTGGAGTTATTCAATCTTAAGCCGTAATTTCAAATTAAAGTCCGTAGCATTGTTAAAAAATTGAAGTGGAGAATCTCCACTAATTTTATTATTTCTTTCTACTTTTCATATTTTAATCTAACAGATGGTAGGTAATATTTACCAAAATACACACACAAAAATGTATGAGACCCATTTTTTTCTCTCTCATACTTCACATGGACCACACACATATTTTTGTGTATATTTTAGTGAACATTAAATAAAATTATATAAATTAAATTTAAAAACTTTAAACCTTTTAAAATTTATAATTTAAGTTTGGACATTTTAGTCCATGTGATGCTAAAATTTAATTAAAAATTAATTATTTTAATATTACATACAAATGAGATTTAAAAGGAAAATAATTAACATAAAATGTTAATGTAGAATTTTTAAATTATTGTATTGAGTCTCGGAAATCCTGTTAAATTCAAAAAGAAAATTTTATTCTCCCAATTATATCTCTTGTGTGGTTTTTCTTAACAACTTCTACAAATGAAAAATAGCAAAAGGGAATGAATTTATTTATGGGATTTAATATTTATTATTGTAGGAGATAAAATTATCTTCTACCCATACATAAAAATGTGTTGGGTTTATCTTTTTCCCTCTCTTATAACATAAGAAACATTAAATTCTTTATTTATTTATTTTTGGTGAAATTTAAAATTTTAATTTACGTCACTTCAGCCCTTGACATTCACGTTATAGATAAAAAAATTTATCATTACAATATTTAATCATTTATTCTCTTATTTTTAAATTTTATAATTTAAATTTGAACATTTAAGTCCATTTACTCACACACTGGCTGTTTGTCATTTTGCTCACAAGTATGTAACTGTTTTTATTTCATTTCTTTTTTAATTTAATATATTAAAGTGAAACATTTGATGTTTGAGGGAAAATGAATCAATTTAAATGAATAAATTAAAAATAATATAATTCTTTTAAATTCTGGGAAAATGTAATGTTAAAAATAAATTTAAAAACAATTATTATAAAATTATAAGCAAGTGAAATTTGAGAGTAAAATAATTAACATTAAATGTTATTGTAGAGTTTTAAAATTAGTGCATCGAGTCTGCGATGTATATCCTCCTAAATTTAAAAAGAAAATTTTATAACCTCTTAGGGTGGCTCAGTTGACAACTGAAGTTCAAAGGGTTTGCTTGAGTTAGCGAAGCTCAATCCGGTAGCAAAGTTTAATGAACCGCTGTTCCAATGAGAGGTTAGCCTACAGGCCGTACTCCGAAGACAAGCGAAGTTTAATGAACCGCTGTTCCAATGAGAGGTTAGCCTACATGCCGTACTCCGTAAACAAGGTGACATGAGGAGGTTGAATGGGATACCAAAAACAAAAAAAATTATTATCCATGTTACATGCTAATGTATATCTGCTCCTTTTCTTTTTCGTTACTTCTCTTTTCCTTTTTGTTTTTCTCCTTCTTCTTGCTGTGGGAGTTCCTGCATCTCAATGCTTCTTATCAGGGAAACCAAATACTAAAATTAAGGGGAGAACCTACAAATTTCTCATCGTCCTCTGGTAGGAAAGCGAGACTAGCAGCTTCACATGACCGAGAAATGAAACCAGGAAAGAAGTAGTAGCTTTTCTTTATATATTTTTTGAAACTTTGGTGGATAAGAGGAAGGAGATTAATAGGTCGTATTCTCATGATGCAGAAAATCTAGATGATTTTGTTCTCGGGGACAGAGGAATCAAAAGTGTTTGGGGAAATCCTTGAGTTGATAAAAGGATCCAGAATCTGTCCTGAGGGTTAAGGTATCTTTTTGGCAAGACATCATTGATGAACGAGGTGTTAGGAAGTGCAATTGTTTCTAACACCTCTTTCTCAAAAGGAGTATCACCTCTACACTTTACCAGTTATTGATAGGAGCAGTCTATGACAGGAGGAAGAGAAAAGCATGTTTAAGAGACCTCTAGGAGAATGAAATCTTCTTTTCCTAGACAAAAATAAACTCTTCCTCTGTCTGCTTTGTATAGAATAGAAATTCAGCATAGAAACTGATGTGTGCTTCAGTTTTGAGGGCAGCAAAGCTCTCCCACTTGTGGAAAGCTAGCATTCTTGTCACCCAGGATGAGAGTTTGTCATCCTCGGATCAATGTACTTCTTGTTGGATTTAGTATGCTCTTTTCACTGAAGGCCAATAGCTTTACTGAGAGTGAGCCAAAGTCTAATTTTAACCCATGAAGCTTAGGGTTAGTTTTGGATTGGGCAGAGTATATAAACTCTCTTTTATCTCTAGTGCCTCCTAGGGTTACAGACATCAGAAACTACCAAAGAGGCAAACGTTCATCATCTGAACGGTTGCCCACACGACCCGCTGATCCCCTTGAGTCATAGCCTGGAAGATTAACCGTAGAGCAGAATTGCGACCATTCGTGGTGCGTTGCTGTAGATCGTGAGGCTTGAGAAGAAGATCTGAACGTGAGAAATTGTCACGCTCGCTACTTCACCCCAGGTAATCAAAGCGGTGTCTTTATTCCTCATCGCATCGGTACAATGCGCTTCCGTGCTTCTGATGATATACCTTCACTTTTCAGGGTATAGATCAACCTGGTTAGCGTTCTCTTGGAGTTGAAGAGTATAGTCTCTGGTAAAGGCAACATAGAGATATTCGTTGTTATATAATCAATCCTTCCTAATTTAAGGAGGAACGACATGTCATTGGAAGAGATATTCATTGTTTGTTGTGAAACTGTAATAATGAATGCAATAAAATACATTGAACATTATCAGGGAACAACACAAGTGGAAAGATAAGCGGAACAATAGTAAAAAGAAAAGGAATAGATATATTGATCCACTATTAAACAAATTGTAGTATAGGCTCAAGTTGTTCAATGGACTTGTTTCACTACAAAAATAGCGGCCTGCAGCGACATTCATTTTACCACATTTATTAGAATGATGGTGAAAATACAAAAGTACCCTCAATTTACTACATTATTTTACAAATGTAGCAAAATTACTCTTAATTATTTTATTTTCACTTAATCCTAAAAAGACGTTTTTCTCATCTCAAAATAACTTCATCCTTTCTGAGCTTAACCCTAGATGTATTTTTCGTTCGCGGTATGAGGCAACTGTCCTGTTTCGTTCCTGATTCCCAGTTCCTTTGTTTCTTTCCCAATTCCGATCCTTAGGGTAAGATTTATCACTTCTATTATAAATGGAACTTTCTGCATCGTTTTCTCCAAAGCTTTTTATTTAATAGGTTGGATTAAACTTTTTCCCCATTTTATTCTAATCAGTTTGGTGTCTATTCTCTTTTCATCTTCATTGACAATGATGGCTTTTGATGCATTATACTCATTCTGAATTGAGCTGCGGAAAAACCTGATTCTGAATTCCGACACGGAGGCACCACCGGACGAGTTCCTCTCTCCGCCTCCGTCGCCTCCTTAGCTTCGTTACAACGATGGTAGAATCTCTTCTTTGTTTTTCATCATTTTTTTGTCTCTTTTCTTCGATTCGATGAATGAATAGAATTTCTCTTTGATTCACATTCTCGTTAATTTTGATTGAATGCCTCAATCTCTGGAAGGATCAGTATGTGAAGCTCGAGTTCTTTCAACCGAAATAATAATAATAATAATATAATGAAATTGTAATTTCTTATCCCAGTTTTTCTGTGGATCAGATTAAGAGGAGGAATTCAAGTGAGGACGCTATGGTTTGAGGAATTGGTTAAGGGGAATTTTTTTAACATGAAGAAAAATAGATACCAGATTGACATTTTATTCTCTATTGTAGAATTTTTTTACTTGAGATGAGAACATCTTTGTTGAAGTACAACATGGAGAGAAATAAGCTATCATGTTGTTCTTCATGGGTGTTATTTTATTTTTTTGGGATGAAAAATTCGATATTTGCCATGAGTATTGGGATACCACTATGCTATTCTTGGTTTTGGTGTTATCTTTATCTCGATTTTTAAAATTCTAGGTTTTCAGAATAAATTTTAAGTTGTAATTAATTGACACTGTTGTTTCTACCTCTAACGCATGTTTAAGATGACAACACTACATGGTACTTTCTCTCTCTCTCTCGTACTTTCTTTCTCTTTCTCTATCTCTCTCGTTATATATGGTTATTAATTTCTCTTTATCTGTTTTTCCTTTCTCTGTATTAGCTTCTCTTTCTCTGTTATTCCTTTCTCAATTTTGAATTGCCTACTTGTGTTCGATAAATTGCCTGAACCACTCACTTATGTTTGTGTTCGATATTTTGCTTGTTTTGCTTCTAAAATAACTATTTGTTTCTAACCCCTTGATTTTGATCAACACTGTGTGTATTAGTACTATTTTACTGCAAGTGCTTTTGACAGAAAAAGTTTCCCTGAATAGCACTTGATTATCTTACGTCTTGCAATTCCTCCTTGCCATTGCACCTTCAAAACTAAGCTAAAATAAAGAAGACCAAATGCCCAACAAAATCCTACCGAAGTTATGTAAACTCAAATATAAAAGACTAACTTAAAAACTAAGCATAAAACTAACAATTTTATGTCAAATATCAAGGGCATAAAAATCTTTAATGCACACAATGAGACCATATAACTCATTTCTCAGTACTCCCAAATGGAAGGGGAAGAAATTAAATTGACAAGATTGGAAGTAGCTTGCAATGAATGTGGCTAAACAGAGAAAAAAACAGATGTTTTTATTATAATTCATTAACTGTTGATTTACAGAAATGTCTTTTTGGACTGAATGCAGAGAAGTGTATTGCACAAATGGTCATACTAGCTGGTCCAGGTGTTGTGATTTCGACCATTTGTCTTGGATCTGTTTTGAAGGTATGTGAACCAATGTTTTTTTACATTTCATCATTCGTTTCATATGATTATAACTCAATTGTCATAATGCAGCTTACCTTTCCATATAACTGGAGTTGGAAAACATCACTGTTGCTTGGGGGACTTCTGAGTGCAACTGATCCTGTTGCTGTTGTGGCTTTGTTGAAAGATCTTGGTGCAAGCAAAAAAATAAGTACAATAATTGAAGGGGAATCCTTGATGAATGATGGGTATTTTGTTCTTCTTTAAACTATCATCTACCCTTCAAATGAATTTCTGTGTTTGCTAAATGAATCTAGGTTGTAGGAAGTGGCTTAAAGCTTTTAACATTTAGAATGAGTTACTATTTTTTTTATGTGATGATTGTTTTGGAGGTCTTTTATTTTGTTTTCCGACAAAGCTTAATCTTCATTTTTGTTCAGGACGGCTATTGTGGTTTATACATTATTCTATCGAATGGTTCTGGGAGAGACCTTCAATTGGGTTGCCATAATCAAATTTCTAGCACAAGTTTCACTTGGAGCGTAGGTTTCACTTTCACCTGCTTCTCTGTTGCTTTAGTGGCAAAAGTTATCTTTTATCATGTGACCCTGTGCTTGGTCCAGTGTAGGAATTGGCCTTGCTTTTGGGATAGCATCTGTTTTGTGGCTTGGGTTTATTTTTAATGATACAGTGATAGAGATTTCTCTAACACTTGCTGTTAGCTACATTGCTTACTTCACTGTAAGTTGCTTTCAAACTTGGATTCATCCTTTAATAAGTTGATAGATTATATTTACAATATGAATAATTATGCAAGTGGATGCACCTGTTCTCTATCTATACTCTAATTTCTTGGATGCATCTTTAGAAGATGCGAGATTATATCTTTTGAAATCTTATCATCATATTTGGTTTTTGTTCTTGGTGTTATTTTGAATTGCTTGCATATTGTGGATGAAAAAAATTGATGGCCAAAATCTTTTACAGGCTCAAGAGGGTGCAGCTGTTTCTGGTGTTTTGACTGTGATGGCATTAGGAATGTAAGTTGATCTTTCGTACAAAATATCTTTTAACACTTAAAATTTGGAAATCTGGTTATTAAAATCTTGCTACATGTTCTATTCAGCATTTGCAAGGACAGCCTTTAAGGGTGAAATTCAACAAAGCTTACATCACTTTTGGTATGCCTTTTACTTGTCTTGTGTATATATAAATTAGATTAATTCAGTGTGGACTTCATATGAAAGCCATTAACAGGTTATGTTTGACTTTATATATATATATATATATATATATATATATATATATATATATATATATATATATATATACTGACCCTCATTGTTTAAATAGCAGGTTGGTGATTTTTTTTTATTTGTGGTTATTATTATTATTATTATTATTATTATAAGGAAGAGTCATAACCAATCTCTTCGACAGACTTGATTAGTACCAACTTGTTTTATATTTAGCCCTTGAATCTTCACTAATGTGTTTCCAAATTCTTGTACGCATGCAGTTGAGGTATGACAATTAGAAGAAAATATCAATGCACCACATTTGAGTCATTTAGCATTATTTATGACTTTGTACCTCACCACATGGTTTGAGGACACAAGTTAGTTATGAATCCGATCATGCATTATGATGAATCATCGTTTGACACAAAAATAGTATAGAATTAACCAAATCTTCCTCTTTTTAACAGCATTGCAAGTGACCATCGTATTCCTTAACCCTTCCTAACTTGTTCTGATGCTTTTACTGTTCGAATGTATAGAAATATATACATTGAAAGAAAGGGGCTCCCTAATGATTTTCCTCATATATTATTATGAGTATTGGTAAAGGGCCTTACAGGGGAAAGGGCCTTGCAGTGACCACAACTGTCATTTCAGAATCAAATAATTCCCCTGCTTTTAACACACCCAGATTGGTTGTCAAGAAGGTTTTGGCCAGATCTCAGCATTAAGGGGATGGAGCAATTGTTAGGAGAGGCATTGGAAGGTATTTTTCTACTTTGCATCCCTTTCTAATGCTGGATCACTTCTCAGGTACACCTTATTGGTTGTTGACCCTGTTTTGTTGTTACTATGAAATTTTTCCAGTATGCTTAAACTACAATATTTTCTATTTTCTATTCTAACACTGCTTTTTTATTTTTCTTGTTCATGTGTATAGGAATCCTCAAAACTTTTTTTTTTCTTTCTCAATTGGTGCTTCCAATTGTCAATACCTTCTTGCTTTTTATAGAAACTTTGGTAAACAAATGTCTTAATTAGCAATGATTACTGTTGGATATCTAGTTTGTTCTCCATATCTTTTCCCCGTGCAAAATAACATCAATCTCGGCCTAGTATTCGCCAGCATTCCAACCACCATCATCATTGGTAACTAAATAATGGACAGAACGGTAAGTATAGATTAACCATTAGATGATCTTCCAAAATCTTATTATAAGGGGAAATTTTTTTCATTTTTCAAATTTTTTTGAATATTTTTTCTTCATACATTTAATTATGTCTTCCAGGTGTGGTCACTGCAAGGCCCTTGCCCCTATAAGGATGTTCTCAGGTCCGTAGACTTCTATTTTAGCTAATAGTTATAACTTAATAAGTTTCCCCTGTTTGTGAATTGTGACTATATATGAAGGTAAATCATGATAAAACTTTAATTGTTTCTGCAGACTTAAGAAAGGTTGCCGCAACATTTAAACTAGAGGAAAAAATAAAGAGAAGAAAATAATTTTTGTTACTCATAGGATTTGGAAGAATTGGGTGTAACAAAAAAAATATTGATATATCATTAATTATAATAGTTGGTGTTTAATGAGTGGTAATAGTTCCAAGAATTTCTGTTTTTATGTGCTGTAGGCACATACATGCATTTACTTCTTACAAATTATTTGAAAGACAATAAATTTTTCTTGGTTTTGCTTGGTCTGTAAATGGAGTTGCCTAGACAAACACCAATAAATGTTTGTGTAGACTTTAGATAATTAATAGTATATTAACATAATATGGAATTGATTTTTGAAGGTGTGATTTGGTAGATGGCAATAAAGAACAAGTCCTAAATGGATGATAAGGAAAATTTGTACTACCGTTATTTTTTATGGAATTGAGAAGATACTTTTTTGTATAGATGTCCCACAAGTAAACTTTTTATTAGTTTTATTTGGCGATTTTTTCCCTCTGTAATATTGGTAGAAAGATTGATTAGTTTATATAAATTGAAAACATGATAGCTTGTACAAATTCTTCAGTAATAATAGAATATAATGTTTAGTGTTTGGTTCGCATTTTAATGTGTTCACTAAATCGTGTTTAAGCTATTTTCAATATTTTTTTCTTTATTATTGTAATATTTTTCGATTTCATAATATTTTTAATTTTAAAAAAGTAATTTTGTATATTTAGCCATAGCCATGAATGTGGCTAAAAAAATGTTTTAGGCACAAATAGCCACATTTTTCTATTGTGGCAAGCAAAACAGTTTAACCACATTTATCAAGTGGCTAAATCAATAATAAATGTGGCTAAAAAAAGGCTAGCACACTAGGTCCAAATGTGGCAAAGTGAATAAAATAATGTGGTTATATTATTGCAACACCCCTTCTAGCCACATTTAATCAAAATGTGGCAAATTATGTTAGCCACATTTTTTATCAATGTTTGCCACATTTTTAAATGTGGCTAATCAACATTTTTTTTTGTAGTGTGGGAAAAGCCAAGGGACACTAAAATATAGATACACGTTTTAGAAAAAAATCCGAGAACCTCTTTACGTGAACAGTGTACACGTATCAACTGCACCTCATTTCCGGTGACGTTCCTATATTACCAAAAACTTGTTTTTTCTTCAACCTTTATTTATTTATCTATTTAGAAAAGAAAAAGAAAACGAATCTTTTCCGTTCTCTGTTGAATAGAAGACGAAAGTGTGCCGTGTCACGACTTTTATTAGAACGCGTGCTGCAAAATATTCTAGAATTAAGCTTTTGGAACAACAAAAGTAAAAATATATTGTTTTTATCCAGCTAATACATCATATTAAAGATGACACCTGCATGATGGTGGGAGTATGTAGTATGTACCCGCTCCTCGGTCGTCCTCATCTCTAATCCCTCCCATTGTTTATTTTTTTTAAGTCTACAACATCAACAAACTTAAATCTTCCTCAACAAATTCAAAACTGTAAAGGAAATTCAAATAACAACTACAACAAATTCATATTCTAACATGCTTCCAGAAATAACAAGACATAAAGTTTATGAACTTTTAGTTCAACAACATCAATTTTTCTTGTGACATGCTCGTCAACCATGTAAAGTCTTTGAAGGTTTCAGAGATGAAAAAAAACAGATTTGAGAAATGAAGTACAGATACAAAACATGAAAATTACTTGCTCTGATTGATGCATAATAGTATCACTAATAAAAGCAAAAAATAAACTGCCAACTTTTATATAACTACTCATTAAAGCATAAAAGTAAACTGCTACATTGATCCTAAACATGTAAATACAAAAACATGATTGCTTTTGGAGCTACAAACACCAATCCTGTGATCCCTTCTATCTTCAAATTTGCTTGCAAGCAATTTGTGAACATGTCTGCCCGTTGGTGTTAAGACTTAAATTAGACAAGTACAATTTCACCTTCTTTTTGAACTTCTCTAAAAGAAGAAAAACTTGATCTTAAAATGTGTGGTCTTTACATGAAAAATTGGATTGTTATAAATGGCAATTATTGTTTGGTTATCAATATGAATTTCAGTATTGTTCCATTGCTTCAAGTCTAAATCACATAAAAATTTCCTTAACCAAATTGCTTGATTAGATGTTTCCATAGCAGCTATGAATTCAGCTTCTGCTGTGAATAGTGCTACAACATCTTATTTTCTACAGCACCATGAGAAAATTTCTTAGCCAAGACTGAAACAATGACTAGAGGTACTTTTCATATCATCCACGAACCTCCCCAATCACGGTCAAAAAATCTCAATAGCTTAATCCTGACTTTTCTTAAACTTCACACAAAAATAAATTGTTCCTTTGATGTATTTCACTACTCTTTTTGTTGTTTTTAAATGCATTTCAGTAGCACAATTCATAAAACGAGATAAAAGACTTACAGAAAATAAAATGTTCGATCTTGATGTTGTGAGGTACATTAGACAACAAATCAGACTTCAAAAGTAGTATTCTTCAACTCTGTCAACTCCATCATCTTTGCTCAAGCTCTCCTTTTGATTCATTAGAGTGGCCACTGCCTTGCAATCCTCCAAACTAAATTTCTTGAGAATTTACTTGGCATGCTTCTTTTGACATATGAAAACTTCATCTTATGACTACTTAATCTCCATTCCCAAAAAGTATGTCACGGCTCCAAGGTCTGTCATTTCAAAAATCTGCATCATTTCTCTTTTGAAATTTTCAACAAGCTTGGCATTGCCACCTGTGACTAAAAGATCATTAAATTAAAAAGAGTCTATAAGCATATCATCATCTTCGTGCTTTATATACAAAGTAGCTTCTGACATGCTTTTCTTGAATCCTAAGCTTGATAGATGCTCATATATCTTGCTATACTATGCTCTAGATGCTTGTTTCAAGCCATATCAGGTAGACCTTCTCTTGCTCACCTTCTTCCACAAATCCTTCAAGTTGTTCAACATAGATCTCCTCCTGCAAAATACCATTCAAGAATGCAGATTTACATCTAGTTGGAACACTTTCCGGCCCGTTTGAGCTGCAACCGCTAGCAAGAGTCTAATAGTGTCCATTCTAGCCATAGGTGTAAAGGTTTCAAAATAATGAACAAAAACAACTTGTGCATATCCTTTGACTATAAGTCTAGCCTTGTACTTGTTGATGGAGTCATATGCATTTAACTTGGTTCTGAACACCCACTTTACTCTAACAATTGTTCTATCTTTCGGATTGTCAACAAGTTCCCAAGTATTATTCTTTTTTATCATTAACAACTCCTCATCCATTACCTTCTCCCAATTCTGGTCTTGAACAACTTCTTTATATCCTGCAAGTTCACAAATAGCTACATTGCATCTTTGATAGAAATTAGACATCAACCTTATTCCACAAATTAGTGGGTCATCTTCCAACTCTTCTTGCCATTGTTCCACTCCTTGCTCTTTGCTTATTTGGATGAGATGACTTGATTTTTGCTTATTCATGGATGTCTCTTGTGTTCGTGTCCAATTCCACTTGTTATCTTCATGAAGGTAAACATCCCTACTGATAATTATCTTCCCATTTTTAGGTTGATACACTTTGTAGGCTTTGAAGGAAGAGCTGCAGCCAACAAAGATTCCCGCTTCTAACTTCTAGTCAAGTTTATTATGCTTTACTTGTGGAACATGAGAGAAACACATGCAATCGAACACTCTAAGTAAATTAAATGAAGGTTTATAGTGATACCATGCCTTAAATGGAGTCTTGTCCTTCAATGTCTTTGTAGGCAGTCGTTTTGCAAGAAGACAACAGTCTTTGATGCCTCAACCCAAAAATTCTTTGACAACTCTTTTTCGTGAAGCATACATCGAGTCATTTTCATTATGTACTTGTTTCTTCACTCACAAACTCCATTTTGTTGCGGAATGTATGGAGCAGTTAGTTGGTGTTCAATGTCAGATTCTTCGCAGAAAATATTAAATTATTCTGAAGTATACTCTTTTCCGTTGTCAGTCATAATGCATTGAATGCTACAACCGCTCTGGTTTTCCACCATTTTCTTTAACTTCCAAAATAGGCTACCACTTCTGATATATGCTTCATGAAAAATTTCCAACACATTCTGCTAAAATCATCTATGAAAATAACATAGTAACGACTACCTGCAAGTGATTGAGTTCTTTAAAGACCAGCAGCATCTGAGTGGATCAACTGCAGATATTGAGAGGCTCTCCAACATTACCTAGGAAATGGATTTATGTTTTGTTTGCCAAATTGACAAGCATTATAATTCGGTAAATGATCTGCAGAGGTTGGTAAATCATTTGACAGCTCCTTCTTCTTCATTAACAACATATTTGAGAGCTGACAATAGCCTAGTCTCTTGTGCCAAGTCTCAGTCAAATTCTACTATGTGGAAACAGCAGCTTGCTCCTTATTGATTAGTTCAAATGAGAAACTCTTGCCTCTCATTTTTGCTTTGACGACTTCCTTTCAATTTGCATCTTGAATGAGACAAACTCTATTTTCAAAAACCACTTTGAATCCTTTTTCAAGAGCTGTCCAACACTTAATTTTTTTTTTATCAATATCTGGTACAAAAAGAACATATGAGATTGACTTTGTACTTGAATTTATTAGGATAGAAACAATTCCCATCCCCTACTAAAATGTGGTGACCATTACCGATTCTGACTTTTGTGATTAATGTGAGTTTTAACACCTTGAAAATACATCAATCATGAGTCATGTAGTTTGTACACCCACGGTCAATTAGCCAGATCTCACTAAATTCATTGCTAGAAAGGTAAGTGGCTACAAATAATTGATCTTCCTCCTCTTCATCAGTAACTTAAGCATCTGCCTCTTGTAACACCCAGTAAGCTATCAGTATGTTATCATTACGTATGATATTAAATGTACTTACAATCGAAGCGGTCCAACTAAAATACGGTAAATTTTTCCTTTGTATGATAGTTCTTTTGAAACTACGTGTCCAATTAAAACTTTTCCTTTGTATTCTTTATGTTCACAACATTAAAATAAACTATATAGCCCGATAACTGCATAGAATTAAAACTTAACCTCAAATTATAACAGTTATCAATTTAGTAAAAATGGACAGCATAACCTTTGTTTATCGAACTATCCAAATTCTTAAACCCGATATCCAGACATAACCAATACATGCAAATTCATATTAACATCTTCAGAATCTATCCATAGATTCCTACTTACTCACAACAAACTTGAAACATATAGTCATACTTCGTTGTATGTAACATATCCAAACTTTAACTACAAAATCTCATATCAATTATATACAGTTATACCAACAATATCTTTATCTCAAATACATGATTTATTCGAAACACAACCATACAAGCATAATCCCAAACGTTAGTCTATCACGCTGCTCTTGCTATGTTTGGTAAAAATTCTTTTCCGCATCACTAGTTCTTTGAAAACTCGTAGTCCGAGAAAGCACTGAAATGTGTCCCCATAACGTGGAGTGAGATATAAAATCCCAGTAAACTCTAAGTTTATAGAATAGTCTCCCATTCTCAAGTTCACTTCCTGCATAATTGCTCAGCACATGCAAAATAGCAGAAACATATAGATTACGCATACAATATTCAGACACAACATACAAAATTTCATATCATTAAGTGTAGTTCAATTACATCCTAGGGTTAATTTACATGTAATCACTATAGTTCAACAAGCAATTTAACATAATTAAATCAAACAAATAGTTTATCAATAATTTGTAAACATACACCAGTGAATTATAAATATGTAAAAACACAACCACTTTCAAACAACTTTATTTAAATTAGTAAATCATTCACACTTTACCATTAATCTTAAAAAATTTATCGTATAATCCAATGCTACAGTTATTACGGAAGTTTTCATCTTTTTCTCCCGTTAACCTGATACTCTCGGAGTAATATCTCTAAGTATCATAGCATTCACAGACGTACTCACATTCCTTTATCATATTCTTTTTTCAAAACCAATACCGATCATTTCATTAATTTTCAGAATATCAACAAAACATACAATACAATAAAAATCAACAGATGACAATTAACAAATAGAACACATTATCACACAAAACAATTCATCAATTAAATAAATACATTAAACAATTCATCAATTAAATAAATACATTAAACATTATAACACACACGCACTCAATATACACATTATAACACATCACAGAAACGCAAGATAAACATATACCTACATTCATATATATATTTATCTTCACATCACAAATAGCCGGAACCACCCGAGGACCGGATGCGTTCACGGTAATAACTTATCACATTCCATTAGAGTCATCCATTAATCGAATGATCTCATCTTGTATGGCCAATTTATCATTGGCCTTGTATTGTAATTCACTCATATTTCATGTATATTTATATATAATTCACTTTATAGAATTATGTACTTTTAGTTCAACACATTTACAAAGCATCCATTTCTCTAAGGATTGCCAGTACGAACAATCACAGATATTTAGTATTCATTACTTTTCTCTTTACGGAATACATTCGGTTCACCGTCAAATTTATCTGAACATTAAATTAACTGAACCTCACACATAAACTTTACCAAACATACATGTTCATCAAAATTATAGACTCAAAGTACATTTTCAAATTTATCAGACATACCGGTCTTTTCACAAATCATCAAACACATCAATCATTGCACACATCAATAAATACATCAATCATTTCGCATATTGACAAAGATGTTAATCACTTTACATATCAACAAACATGTCAATCATTCTGCATATTAACATACATGTCAATTATTTCACATACCAACATACTTGTCAATCATCTTAGATTTTTACCGAAACGTAAGTCATTTCGCATATTAACATATACGTCAACGTTAAATTCATTATTTAAATTAGATATTAACATACCTCATGCATCACACTTCATTTACCATATCATTTCCACCATTCTAATGTCCAACCACGTTATTAATACAGACAATAACCATTATCCCATCGGGTTCTGGTAGAACAATAAGTCAGAAGAAATCTCCTTAAACAAAGAGCTTACCTGCGAAGCTTTACTCACAGACAACTTGATTCCCCATTATTTTGCTTCTGAACACACTCTATTATCACAAATGTAACACTATCAATTACTGATTAAGTGTAACTTGCAATTCAAATAATTAACAATTACATGTTAATTTACCAATTTACTTATGTGATTTATCCAATTCTTTAAACCACTTTACTTGAATTGTTATTATAAAATTTTGAGACTTTACTAGCTTAATCTAGATGTCATAAGCTTTACAATGATGTATTATAAGCTTCATTTCGATAAGTATAACTTCAGACACGTCCGTCGTAAGCAATTTGCTTAAACTCGTTGTCAGAAACAGGACAGCAGACACTTCTATATTTTTCTGAAAACATTATCCAACCCAATTTATTCTCAGATTTTTATGACAAATACTAGACATCTAAGGATTTAATTTCGCATAAGATTCGTTCGACTTCGTTAAGAAATGAAGGAATTATAAATTTTCAAAACTCCAAGTAACATGTTGCCAACACAAGGCAGATTCGAACGCTGTCCACATTTTCTAAATCTAGGCATGATCCAGACCTCATAAAAATAACTCTTTTTTTGACAAGAAACTAGACACCTTAAACTTTAATTTAATGTCTCACACACTTTATTTAATTAACAAATGAGTGAGATATGCCCTTTTTAATTTGGGCTAAAAGTAAAAAAACATTTCATTACAGCCTGAATTTTTGATCTGAATTAGATTAATCTGAATTTTTGATATGTTATACTAGACTTAAATATGTTTAATTTTCTGCAAATCACACTCCATTTGGAGTTCTACAACTCCAATTATAAAATTCCTAGGAGTAGCAACACCTGTGCAGATTGGATTGCGAAGAAGGCTTTGGATGATTCCTTTGGGCTCAAATCAATCTCCTCCCCTCACAGCGATCTGTTAAATCTTCTTGCTGCTGATCTTTTGGATCCAGGTCTGAATAAGGTGGCTGCTAGGAGAAAGACAGGATGATGCTTGTTCCTGGCTTTCTGCTAGTGTTTGATGTTTTGTTTTCTGCTGTTTCTTGTTCTGTTTTTTTCCTTCCTTCTTGTTTGCTTTTCTTTTATTTTGTGGGGGCATTGCCCCTTGCTGTAACCAAAAAAAAAAAAAAAAAATTTCAAAACAGAGGCCATATTACCTCTATTAAGGTTTGTCATTTTTTCTTAAGACTAATTTGCTTAGTTTTCTTTTAATTCAACAACCAAGCTTTAATCCATCAAAACCTCATCAAATATCTAAGATTATAAAATCATATATTCAGCCTTAACATAAGAAGAACAAAGATGAAATCTCAAGATTAAACCACTAGAAATCAAGTAGGTTACCTTGTATAGCTTCCAAAACAACTCTAGGTTAATCTCCACACTTTAAACCCTTGAACCTATCATATTTTCACACCAAGTTAGTCATATATCCATGTCTTTGAAGATCATAAAATACCCTTTATACATTTCTCTTGGAGATCCAATTACATGGTTGGATTCACAAGCTCTTAAACTACAAGTTTCATGACTTAGCCCCTTTTCAAGAGACCATGTTCAACCATGTTTAGAACCAAGAGAAATAATTATTTGATGAATTTTGATGTTTTTGGAAAAATACAGTTAGTTTGTGAATAAGGGCAAAAGTGAAATTATGCAAAAATTACCTGGATCTTTTTAACACTGTATTATGACATAATTAAACTATAATTATGCATATTGAAGTTATGAAAATTCCTATGTCTTGAAATTTATTTAGATTTCAAGAAGATTAATTAAATAAATTGAATTAAGATCTTTTAGAAACTTTATTAAAAAGTCAAATAAGGCGACAAATTCCTATTGGTCTTGAAAATGGCCTTAAAAGCTTGTCTTCTTTCTTTCTTCTAGTGTGATGGCTGAAATGTAACAGCCCGTTGTACACCGGTATTATTAACATTAATTATGATATTAAGCGCAGTTACAATCACAGCAATTCATTTATAAAAATGAGGATAAACTTTTTCCAATTATTACGCGAACAATAAAAGTATAAAAAGCGTAATAATAAAAAGCTGTGATCGTAACTGAAACACTAGCGGAAGACTTACTTAACTATTTATACACTTTATTTTATCACATACAAGATACTAAGGGGTTCCCATAAACCCACTTAGCCAATTCCTCACTTTTTACGTTTTTACCACTTAACCAGACTTGCTAATTTATTTTTCTACGAACACAAAATAAAAATCCAAACATAAACTCCAGGTTATCTTTTTTCCTTATTCACTTACCTTTCTAACAAGCTATCACACACTCGATTCCGAGCTCGTGAGCTCCGGTTATCACCGTTTGAAGTTGGACAAACAACATAGCCTACCAACTCCAAAACAGCCTAAAACATACAATCTTCACGGAATAAACTGCACCTAACCGCCCAACCAATGACTCTCAAACTTTTACACCATAAACTAGACACCTCAAAATTCGATTTGATATATCTTATGCTTAATTTGACCAAGTAACGAAGCGGGAATTAATTTCTCAAAACTGCTTCAAATCTGCCCACTAAACAGGACAGAACAGGGCAGTACATGACAACAGCCCCCATGGGCTGCGCACACCACCAATGAACCTAGGCTTTTGATACAACGTAGGGGACATCTTAAGCTTCAAAATGGCGTATAGCACGTCCCAATTGGACCACTGTGGAGAGAGATACGCTCTCCCAAAGTTCACCCAAAAACTGACAATTCTACAGAAAATTCGCCAGAGTTTCCTTTGTATTTCCTAAAATTCCCAAATTTGCATAAGTTGTTTAGCACTACTAATACACCTGAAATCCAGCAAAGTCCAATGGATGGCACACACAAGGACCAACAACGCCTTCGGGCACTTACAACCTAATCCAATATACACTTAAAACATAAACAATGTCATGCATAAACCATAATGCGGGTAATCATAAACTTACAATAGGCCTAAAGCCCTTCCATCATAATGCATACATCCATGGTACATTTACATCAATGGATTACATTTACATTTACAACTTTAACTTTAAACTACAAATATTTCCATATTACAACTTCACTTGCCAAATAAATCCATAAAATAAAATGACATGAAAGCTAAACTATGCACCAGTGCTCCACTCGTCATCATGCGGGCTTCCCGCCCGCTGCTCCATATCCACTGGTACATCCTGAAACAATGCCCTGAGACGGGGTGAGATAAAGAGAAAGGGAGAATATATCAGAACAACTACGACATGCGGGATGGTAGCTACCAATACCACGCCATGTCCTCGGCTATACGCCTATGGGTACTACCCCTGGCGTGTTCATAGAACAACCCACCAAGGTACCCCTTCCAACCATATACACCCGAGACAACCTAGTGTGCTCCTATCCGGATAACACACCACGACCCTGGGTCAACTGGAACTCCCTCTCGGAGACCTATCCAGTGGCAGTCCGGAAAACTTGCCCAAAGGCTAAAAATATCTACTGGCCAGAGATCTGGTACACAAGTACCCACTGTGATAATGCACATGCATGCTCATGCTGTTCTACACCACTCATACACACTTCCTACCATTGCCATCAACTAGCAAGGTGGAACACAAAAGGGGAACAAGCCCCAGTACTAAGAGGTTACCTTTCTTTTTATCCGTCCACTGAGCTCCACAGAAACTCCACTCATAGCTTGATACACAGGGAACGCCTCAATCCACTTGATCCAGGACCAAGGGCAATCCACTGTTTCACTGTTCCAAGTTTATATCCACGTACGGCAACCTGTACAACCATGCACAGCCGTCAGTTTCAGTCAAAATACGTCAAAACGCGAACACGTCAGATTTCCTCTCCCCTCCACTAAGGGTTCGGCCTACATAGTGTTATTTTGGGTTTTGTTTTTCTAATTTTTTTTTCTCATTTTATTTCACTTACTTAGGTTACCCAAAGGCTAGTTCACTCGCCGTTTTTCGGTTTTACGACTTTTACGCAACATTTTGCGAAATATTGCACTTTAGGCACATTTTGCCACTTTCAACACTTATTATTTTTACATTGATTCTTCCACATGCCAATCACCACACAACTGGTCTAATAACTTTTCCATTACACAACACAACACCAAAGTATTCTAAAACATCAATTTGCCCAATTATACATAAATGGCCGAATCTTGGTTATCCAAACCAAGGATTTCCACTCAATTCCTATGGTCCACCACTCACATAATCACACTACAATTCACTATAACACACATTAACACCAAAATTCAAAAATCCACTTCATGCACCAATTTTTTTTCTAAGTTAAAATTCATTTTTTTCGCTTAAAATTTTCATTGCATTTCTAGCATTAATACATCATTCTAAGACATTATCATCTAATAGACATTTTCCATTTGAGCTCTCTAACACCACATATCACAAAATCCCTCTTTAGGGTCAATTATCACAACTCAAAATTTAACCAATGAAATGTTGAAATAACTCACCCAATTGCACGGTATATGGCTCCACCTAAGCATACTCCACCGTTGGAGCATTTGAAAGCATCATGATCACCGTTTTATCCCTTGAAAACCGCACCAAAACAGTGTGAGATCTCCTCACACACTCAATTTCAAGACTAAACAAGGCTACCAATGTGTTTAGGAGGTGTTTTCCATCAAGATTCAACACAAACTTTATTGAATTTGGTTGAGAATTGGTTGGTTTGTGAGAAAGGCCAAATTAGCGCGAAAATGGGGGCAAGGGGCTGCTGTCCGTGGGTGAAGAAGGAAGAAACGAAATGGGGAGGAAGAGGAATAGTACTTTTAAGTGTTTATTTGACTTTAAGTGGGTATCGGATCCCACGTGATTTAAAACTCACCCGAATTTCCCTCTGATCATCACTAAAATTCACAATTTAAAAACCTAATGAGAAATTATAATTTTTCATCTTAACAAAATCCTTTAATTTTACTCCCTCAGATAAATCTGGAGCTTTCCGGTTGTTCGGAAAAACACTGCTTTAAGGTACAGCGCGCTCCGTTGACAAACTTCCACAAATCGACTTAAATCCCTCAAATATTATCAGAAATCATATTTCCTATTTCTATGGACCATTTAAAATCAATATTTGAAACCTAGAGCTCAAAATTCCACTGGCACGTTTTACGGTGCAATCTGACTGCGGTATTTTTACCCGCGAAAAACACTATTCACTGATTTTTCTGAAACTTGCCTATCCACTCAATTTTTCGTTCTGAATCCATTTCCAGGCTTATTTTTATCATCTGAGACCTTCTACTCAATTTTTATCTTCCTAGGGTTGCGTGTTGGCTAATTACCGTTTTGCTCTTTCTTTGTATTTTGGCCTAATCTTTGGTATTTTCACTAATCCATCACTTAATTTCTCACTTAATACTTTAATTACTTAATTTAGAATTGTGAGGTGTTATAATCACCTCACCTTTTAGAATTTTGTCCGCAAAATTATATCTTAACGGTCCCGTAACACGGGGTGTAATCGAAAATCTCATCCCTGTGGTATCCATGATTACTGAGTCCTTCACAAACTTGATAACTTCGGGTATCTGACCCCTTAACTCATTATATCTTTCACTGTTTCCTTATCCCACTGTTGCTTTTTCACTCACTGTAATTCATCATATACCCATTTTACACATGTCATTTATGGTGCTACGACCTTCAATTCGCAATACTTTAAGCTCTTCCCGGCTTACGGTTACACTTCCATCAATTTATAGGTAATAGACGACCATATCACAATTTTTTTTCTGTCTCACTTCATCTCATTTTCATCTTCATCTGTCTTTCTGATCCAATGTCGTTCCCAAACATCTATAGTTGTTTCCATAATAGACTCTAACTGTTCTCATATATCTTCACACTTTCTTTAGCACTTAACTCTTTTCGTTGTTGTAACAGCCCGAGTTAACCCGGATTGTTAACACACTACTATTAAGCCACGCTTAATTAAAATGCGGAATAACTTTTTCTTTAATTCAATTATGACATCATTAACTTAACCAACTTGATTACTTAATCATTTTCATAAAAATACTGCCTGTATGTAAATTGCAAGACAACTAACTGAATACCTCATATATAAATAATAAAGTGAGTATCTAAAACCACAGGACTACAACACGCAGCCTGGGCTAAAATCCTGATACACTAATTACAACATTAATTTAAAAGACAATACACAAACACGTGGCATGGACAAACCCCATGCTCACCAAATAAGGCAACATTGCCCAATAACAGTCTCAACATAAATAGCATAATCAAAGCGGAAAACATAACATAACAGCAGTCAATCCAGCAGACAACAAATCATACTATCAACTCATCAACTCAGCTCTGGCCTCCTGCCACCTGAGCCCTCAACATTACCTGATCCTGAAATAAGCGTCCCCAAACGTGGGGTGAGATATCTAACAAGAAATCTCAGTAAGACAAGGGGTCCTCAAGGAGTCTCCACCCTAAGCTCACTTACATGTGTAATATAAGTTCCAAAAACAGTATTACAGTATAAGTTCTAAAATCATGCGATGCAGCAATTAATCATGTCATGTGTGCTTTCAAATCTACTGGCCAGAGAAATGTAGGAATACGTCTATGCCTACATGAGTACATGGATACTACCTGCACCTCACCCACATGCTTCTCCATCTTGTATGTACTACATACTCAGGATTGCCGTCTAGGTGGACACCACATGCATCATAAAAAGCTCATTGCATATAAATAGCTCAACAGCATTTCCAAAATAATCAAAGCATGTAACACAGCATGCATAAACCTATCCCCATGGGACATGGTGGAACATCAAAATGGCTAAACCGAGGACACGAAAGCTTACCTTGCAAGCTAGCTATCCAAGCCAAGAGTCCAACCACTCACTAGTCCACAAACAGCAGTATCACAATCTGATATGGACCAATAATACATTAATAATCATGCATCACAAGCATACAACTTAAAGACTACGCCTTTCTTTTACGTTTTACGTCTTAAGGCTCCCAACAAAGCCATAAGCCCTTAATCATATGATTCTGACTTAGTCCATTTATTACGGAAGTTCAACTTCCTTAAACTAGGGTCCACACACACCCAATAGCTTACTGTTCATACAGTACAGCTACTGTCTGCGCAGAACCCAGGATATCCGGATATCAGAAGGGGCATATCCGGACATGCCATATCCGGATATCACACTGGACATATCCGGATATGTCATATCCGGATACCCAGATCCCATATCCGGATATCAATATCCGGATACCATATCCGGATACTGATATCCGGATATCTGTTCGACAAATATCCGGATATCTCACGACAGAATGCAGTTTCTGCATTTCGTGAATATCCATCCCAAAGATCCAACTTTTAACACATGTACACGTTAAAGCATGCATCTTTAAGCATATACAAGTTCATTTAGGTGTTGGTTACTTCATTTTAACTTTTTACATGCCAAGACACCAACTTTAAGCAAGATAAACTCATGATCATGGTGAGGTAACTTACCAAAGCTCAAAACAGAGGCAAGTTGTGCTCTTGGAGCTCTCCCAAGGTTCCTCAAACTCAGCCTAAGTAGGAGCACGAAAATGGCACTTTAAGATGGGTTCTTGCACCACAAGAAGGCACTTTGAAGCTCACAATGACTACCACAAGGTAGCCATCACTAAAGCTCCAAACTCATGCTCACTAACCTCACACACACAGCCTTCTCAACTCAGAAAACAAGGCTCACCACACACAACCATGGTGCATAGAAGAAGGAAGGTGAAGAATCAAAGCCAAAGGTGTCAACTTTGATCAAAGAAGAGAGAAAAACCCAATGAAACAGTGTTTCCCCACAAGAAAACAGCCCCACACCCTTCAGCCCCTCACTTTCACGTAGGAAATAGTGTGTCTAGGGTTTTGTGCCCTTAATGGGTCTATATATAGGCACAAGTCACTAACCGCGCAGTATTAGCCTTAATCGCAAAGTAAAATATCTTGATCTCAAACTTTAGAATCTAGACCTACGCATTTTTCTAAGATTTTTCATATTTTTATTTTATTTTGCGGAGCACCTTTCCAGTGCGCGCTTTTCCATAGCCAGTATCAGTTCTGGCATCAGATTACGTCATTTTGACTTGAAACTTGTTTTACAAGTCCTACATAATATTCTAGTAATTATCATGTTTTCGTTATAGTTTTCCGGGATACTTTTCCGGTACGCATTTATACCGAGTAGCAGAACCGGTATCTGCGCTTTTCTTCTGAAAAGCGACTTTCAGCATTTTTACCCACTAATGGCAATTATTAAAGTCTCATAATAATTATTAGGGTCAATTATTGAATTATTTCCTAATTATCATAATTAACTTACTAATTACCTTAATTAACGGTGCGGGTTCTTACATTCACCCCACCTTTTTAAGGATTTTGTCCTCAAAATCAGAAACATACCTGTCTCGAAAGTCGGGATACTGTCGGAGAAGCTCATCCTCTCGCTCCCACGTGCACTCCTCGGGACTACGCCCAGTCCACTGCACCTTGACCATCGGAATGATCTTGCTTCTAAGCTGTTTCTCGCCTCGATCGAGAATCTTGAGTGGTCCGACGGGAGTCTTTAGGTTCTCCCGAACCTCCACATCATCCGGCTGCACCACGTGCGAAGGATCTGCTATGTACTTCCGAAGCTGAGACACGTGAAACACGTCGTGAATGTTGGCTAGGTTCGGAGGCAAGACGAGTCGATAGGCAACTGGTCCTACTCTACCAAGGATCTGGTAGGGCCCAATGAATCGCGGGCTCAACTTCCTCACGCCGAGTGCCCGTCCAACACCGGTGACAGGTGAAAGTTTCACAAACACGTGCTCACCCTCACTGAACTCCAGTGGTCGATGCTTGACATCATAGTAGCTTTTCTGACGATTCTGCGCCTGCTTCAACTTTTCCCTGATCATCTGGATCTGTAGGGTAGTATCTTGGACGAAGTCCAAGCCGAATAGCTCTTTATCTCCAACCTCAGACCAGCAGGTAGGAGTCCGACACCTCCTACCATACAGTGCCTCGTAGGGTGCCATGCCCAGACTAGCATGAAAACTGTTGTTGTACGAGAATTCAACCAACGGAAGGTACCTATCCCATGCAGAACCCTGCTCCAAAGTGCAAGCTCTCAACATGTCCTCCAATGTCTGGATGGTCCGCTCAGTCTGTCCGTCAGTCTGAGGGTGATAGGCGGTACTCAATCTCAACTGCGTACCAAAAGCCTCCTGCAGCGCCTCCCAGAACCGAGATGTGAACTTCGGGTCCCTATCACTGATGATACTCTCGGGCACCCCGTGAAGCCTCACGATCTCGCGGACATATAGCTTGGCCAACTGCTCTGTAGTGAAGCTCACCTTCACTGGAAGAAAATGGGCAGACTTGGTCAATCTGTCCACAATGACCCAGATAGAGTCACAACCAGCCTGAGTTTTGGGCAATCCCACCACGAAGTCCATGGAAATACTCTCCCACTTCCACTGTGGAATCTCCAGAGGTTGAAGTTTACCAGACGGTTTCTGGTGCTCGATCTTCACTTTCTGACATATCAGGCATTTGGACACGTAGACAGCTATGTCCTTCTTCATGCCCGGCCACCAAAAATTCCTTTTTAAGTCCTGGTACATTTTTGTGGCACCAGGGTGGATAGTGAAACGGCCCTTATGAGCCTCTGCCATAACCTCTTCGGTCAAAGGCCCTCGAGGAATAACAATCCTCTTCTGGAACAGCAGCAATCCATCCTCGTTCCAAGACACACCGTCCTGGTTTTTCACATAATCAAGGCACTCTCTCTGCACTTGCGCCTCTTTAATCTTCTCCATCAGCTCATTAATCACTTCTGCTGTTTCCATCTCAAGCAGTGCACCCCCAAACAAGGAGTTCACTCTCAAGTCTCTGAACTTCTCGATCACCTCGTAGTCGTTCATCATTAAACTGGATAAGCTCACGGATTTCCGACTCAAAGCATCGGCTACCACATTGGCCTTGCCAGGGTGATACCTCAACTCAAAGTCGTAGTCCTTCAAGAACTCCATCCATCTACGCTGTCTCATGTTCAACTCTTTCTGGTCAAACAGATATTTCAGGCTCTTGTGATCACTGAATACAGCGAACTTCATGCCAAACAGGTAATGCCTCCAAATCTTGAAAGCAAAAACAATGGCTGCCAACTCCAAGTCGTGAGTCGGGTAGTTCTCCTCATGAGGTTTCAACTGTCTTGAGGCGTAAGCAACCGCTTTCCCTTTCTGCATCAGCACGCAGCCAAGTCCTTTACCAGAAGCATCGCAGTATAACTCGAATTGCTCCGCAGGATCAGGAAGGACTAACACAGGAGCAGTAGTCAGTCTCTCCTTCAACTCCTGGAAACACTCCTCACACTCATGTGTCCACACGAATGGAGTCTCCTTTCGGGTAAGGCGAGTCATCGGTAGCACCATCTTGGAGAATCCTTCTATGAACCTCCGATAGTACCCGGCCAAACCCAAGAAGCTTCTCACTTCTGTAACCGTCTTGGGCCTCTCCCAGTCCATCACGGCCTCAATCTTGTTAGGATCAACTGCAACTCCATTAGCAGAAATCACATGACCCAGAAATTTTACCGCCTTGAGCCAGAACTCACATTTCGACGGCTTCGCATAGAGCTTTTTCTCTTTTAGCACTTGCAACACAATCTTCAAGTGCTCAGTATGCTCCTCCTCCGTCTTGGAGTAAATCAAGATGTCATCACAAACTAATCCAGGTACGGCTGGAAAATCCTGTTCATGTAGTCCATGAACACTGCGGGTGCATTGGTGAGTCCAAACGGGATCACCAAGTACTCGTAGTGCCCGTACCTCGAGCGAAACGCTGTCATTGGGACATCCTCCGGCTTTACCCGTATCTGATGATAACTGGACCGGAGATCGATCTTTGAATACACGCAAGCACCCCTGAGCTGATCCAGCAAATCATCAATGCGTGGAAGAGGGTACTTGTTCTTGATTGTCACCTTGTTCAATTGTCTGTAATCGGTGCACAACCGCATGGTCCCATCTTTCTTTTTCACAAAAATGACCGGTGCTCCCCAGGGAGACACACTCGGCCAAATGAAATCTTTCGCTGAAAGCTCCTCAATGTGCTTCTTCAGCTCCGCCAACTCCGGTGGCGACATCCGGTATGGAGCCAACGATATAGGCCCCACACCAGGCAATAAGTCGATGGAGAACTCTATCTCCCTCTGCGGTGGAAACTCAGGAATCTCCTCAGGAAACACCTCGAGGAATTCCCTCACCACAGGAATGCCAGTGAGATCCTCATGTGTCCCACTCACCAAACCTCCCAACATGACATAGCCAAATGCCCCTGCTCTCAAGGCTCTCCTCGCCTGCAGGACTGAAATGAACGGTGAGGAACTGGCTGTGGACCCACCCGGAGACATCACCACTTTCTTGGCACAACAATCAATCATTGCACAGTTTCTGGACAACCAATCCATGCCCAGAATAATCTCAAGGTTGGCCATCGGCAATCCTATCAGATCTACCGAGAAGTCACGCCATCCCACTGAAACGCTACATCGCGATGAACAGTGGAGGTCAAACATTTTTCTCCGGTGGCGGTGGTCACCCGCATCGGTGGAGAAAGCACATCACTGGGCAACTCAAGCCCCACAGCAATAGGGGTAGCAACAAAAGAGTGCGTTGCCCCGGAATCAAACAATACATCAATAGCTGATCCACCAATGGTAACAGTACCTCTGACCAGGTTCGGAGCTCTGTCCGACTGCTGACGATCAAGTGTGTAGACTCGTCCTGTAGTAGGTGGCACGACTGGTGCCCCAGTAGGAACCATCTGCAATGGCACAGCCTGCACTGCAGCAACTCTCGCCGTCGGGCAATCTCTGGAATAGTGGCCCTCCTTGCCACACTGGAAGCATATCAGCTGACCGGTAGAGCACGGCCCAAAGTGCGACTTCCCGCATCCCGAACATCTGGGAGCCGGAGGTCTAGCTGTGTTCCCCTGAGCAGCAGTCTATCTGAACTGATTTGGCGCTTGCTTAGCCGCCAACGGTTTGCCCTTGCCCTTGTTCGCAAAATTTTTGTTTTTCCAGGGAGTGGAACTGCCGGTACCCTGTGGCACCTCAATCTTGGCCCTCTTGGCCTGACTCGCACGGCAGTAGTCCTCAATGTCGCGGCACTGCTGTACCAAAGCTCCGAAATCTCTCGAAGCCGAACCAGCGAGATGTCCAGCAATATCCTCATTAAGTCCCCTCCGGAACTTAGCCGCAAGAAAAACGGGAGTCGGTCTCGCCATGCGGAAATGAGAGAACTTGACCAGCTCATTAAACTTGGCCAGGTACTCGTCGACAGACAACGAGCCCTGCACCAATTGGTCAAACTCTCCCTGCTTCCTCTCCTGAGAGTCGTAAGGAAAGTACTGGCCCAAGAAGCTCTCCTCGAAGAATGGCCACGTCATCACATGGCCCTGCACCTCGTAGACCTGAGAAAGATTGGTCCACCACTCATGGGCCTCGCCCTCCAGCATATAAGTGGCGAACAGCAGCTTCTGCGGATCCGTGCATTGCATGATCCGGAAAATCTTGTCCAGCGCCTGTAGCCATCTGGCAGCAGCAATGGGATCATACGATCCGTCGAAGGTAGGTGGCTTATGCTTGCGGAAAGCATTCAGCCGGCGATCGATCTCGTCACGATCCTCAGCAGGTACGGGGATAGTCTGCATAGCCCCCGTCAAATGACTACCCTCACCCATCTGGCTCTGGGTGTCCTCCTGTTGACTAGGCAGAGGTGGAGGCGGTGGCGGCGGTGGAGGTGGTGGAGGACCCTGGCCCGCAGCAGGACCAGCCCTCAACTCCTCCAACATGACCCTCATCATAGTCATGTTGGCCATCCGGTTCTCCTCCAGAACCTCTGCCGTGGTTTGCCGGTTCGCATCTCGTATAGCGTCCAGCATCGCCCGGTTCGCCAGCCTCGTGGCTTCCTGGTCGGCTAGTCGGGCCGCCTGCATCTCAGTCAATGCAGCCAGGACAGGATCCGTCTGATCCTCGCTCGTACTCGTGTTCCTCCTTGGTGGCACCATGACTCTGCACAAGTTACACAAATAATGAGTTGATCAGGCCCACGCCATGTGGTCACATATGCATTATCATAACACACACCAGTCAGAGAGAACACAAAGTAGACACGCAGCGACACATCCTAAGTTATTGCAATACATACAGGATTTTCCCTAGAAAGTGCTCTGATACCATAAAATGTAACAGCCCGAGTTAACCCGGATTGTTAACACACTACCGTATTAAGCCACGCTTAATTAAAATGCGGAATAACTTTTTCTTTAATTCAATTATGACGTCATTAACTTAACCAACTTGATTACTTAATCATTTTCATAAAAATACTGCCTGTATGTAAATTGCAAGACAACTAACTGAATACCTCATATATAAATAATAAAGTGAGTATCTAAAACCACAGGACTACAACACGCAGCCTGGGCTAAAATCCTGATACTTTAATTACAACATTAATTTAAAAGACAATACACAAACACGTGGCATGGACAAACTCCATGCTCACCAAATAAGGCAACATTGCCCAATAACAGTCTCAACATAAATAGCATAATCAAAGCGGAAAACATAACATAACAGCAGTCAATCCAGCAAACAGCAAATCATACTATCAACTCATCAACTCAGCTCTGGCCTCCTGCCACCTGAGCCCTCAACATTACCTGATCCTGAAATAAGCGTCCCCAAACGTGGGGTGAGATCTCTAACAAGAAATCTCAGTAAGACAAGGGGTCCTCAAGGAGTCTCCACCCCAAGCTCACTTACATGTGTAATATAAGTTCCAAAAACAGTATTACAGTATAAGTTCTAAAATCATGCGATGCAGCAATTAATCATGTCATGTGTGCTTTCAAATCTACTGGCCAGAGAAATGTAGGAATACGTCTATGCCTACATGAGTACATGGATACTACCTGCACCTCACCCACATGCTTCTCCATCTTGTATGTACTACATACTCAGGATTGCCGTCTAGGTGGACACCACATGCATCATAAAAAGCTCATTGCATATAAATAGCTCAACAACATTTCCAAAATAATCAAAGCATGCGTGCATAAACCACATCCCCATGGGACATAGTGGAACATCAAAATGGCTAAACCGAGGACACGAAAGCTTACCTTACAAGCTAGCTATCCAAGCCAAGAGTCCAACCACTCACTAGTCCACAAATAGCAGTATCACAATCTGATATGGACCAATAATACATTAATAATCATGCATCACAAGCATACAACTTAAAGACTACGCCTTTCTTTTACGTTTTACGTCTTAAGGCTTCCAACAAAGCCATAAGCCCTTAATCATATGATTTTGACTTAGTCCATTTATTACGGAAGTTCAACTTCCTTAAACTAGGGTCCACACACACCCAATAGCTTAGTGTTCATACAGTACAGCTACTGTCTGCGCAGAACCCAGGATATCCGGATATCAGAAGGGGCATATCCGGATATGCCATATCCGGATATCACACTGGACATATCCGGATATGTCATATCCGGATACCTAGATCCCATATCCGGATATCAATATCCGGATACCATATCCGGATACTGATATCCGGATATCTGTTCGACAAATATCTGAATATCTCACGACAGAATGCAGTTTCTGCATTTCGTGAATATCCATCCCAAAGATCCAACTTTTAACACATGTACACGTTAAAGCATGCATCTTTAAGCATATACAAGTTCATTTAGGTGTTGGTTACTTCATTTTAACTTTTTACATGCCAAGACACCAACTTTAAGCAAGATAAACTCATGATCATGGTGAGGTAACTTACCAAAGCTCAAAACAGAGGCAAGTTGTGCTCTTGGAGCTCTCCCAAGGTTCCTCAAACTCAGCCTAAGTAGGAGCACGAAAATGGCACTTCAAGATGGGTTCTTGCACCACAAGAAGGCACTTTGAAGCTCACAATGACTACCACAAGGTAGCCATCACTAAAGCTCCAAACTCATGCTCACTAACCTCACACACACAGCCTTCTCAACTCAGAAAACAAGGCTCACCACACACAACCATGGTGCATAGAAGAAGGAAGGTGAAGAATCAAAGCCAAAGGTGTCAACTTTGATCAAAGAAGAGAGAAAAACCCAATGAAATAATGTTTCCCCACAAGAAAACAGCCCCACACCCTTCAGCCCCTCACTTTCACGTAGGAAATAATGTGTCTAGGGTTTTGTGCCCTTAATGGGTCTATATATAGGCACAAGTCACTAACCGCGCAGTATTAGCCTTAATCGCAAAGTAAAAGATCTTGATCTCAAACTTTAGAATCTAGACCTACGCATTTTTCTAAGATTTGTCATATTTTTATTTTATTTTTCGGAGCACCTTTCCGATACGCGCTTTTCCATAGCCAGTATCAGTTCTGGCATCAGATTACGTCATTTTGACTTGAGACTTGTTTTACAAGTCCTACATAATATTCTATTAATTATCATGTTTTCATTATAGTTTTCCGGGATACTTTTCCGGTACGCATTTATACCGAGTAGCAGAACCGGTATTTGCGCTTTTCTTCTGAAAAGCGACTTTCAGCATTTTTACCCACTAATGGCAATTATTAAAGTCTCATAATAATTATTAGGGTCAATTATGGAATTATTTCCTAATTATCATAATTAACTTACTAATTACCTTAATTAACGGTGCGGGTTCTTACAGTTGTCCTCACTGTTTCAACCATACTCAGACATACTAGTCTTTTCCGTTACTGTCACTGCTCTTATGATTTCATTGTTTTCTTAGCTTTCACCGAAGCACATCCTTTCTAGTTTCCAGGGAACTTTGTCGTTTCTCATGATTCCGACTCACATTAAATTCTATACTCATATACTTTTTTTTTCCTTGTCACGTGTCTTCACCTCTTCTTAGGTACTCACCACTACATTTTTCTCCTTATGATACGAAACTAACAATCCTCACAACAATTTATATCTTCGATTAACCTTTTACGGTCTTTTAACCGCACAACTCCTGAATCTTTCCATCTAGTAATCATATTCATAATTTGCTTTCACTGTTACTATTTTCATTAACTGGAACATCTCAACTTTATCAACTCAGTCAGCTCAATTCTCTACTCAGACCTCTCACGGTCTAAACACAACACTAATCACTGACCTCCATATCGAGGACTCATGCTTAATATTTTCACCCACTAACTATTTTCAACTTTCATTCCACTCCAATGTTATAACTTATCCTTATGTTCCACTCATTTATACCACTTTCTCGTAATCATAATCATTTAATCCTGGATGTCCAACTCAAAATACTATTACTTTACAGCTTTACTCATTTCCACTTAACACTTTGGAACAAATCAATTTCCGACCCACTTCACTATTAACTGATGGACTATTCAAAATTACATATCTCTCATATACAAGTCCTATTCACTAGGAATCCTTGACACTTAATTATCAAGCCACTTAAAATTTATTCCATCATTGCCACCACTTCTACAATTTACCACCAATTGGTATATCAGTCTCTCAGAATATTCAAAATTACCAAAAACACTCGTCCATACCTCATTAGTACTTAATCAAAACATCATTAACATTGTGCATTTTCCACACACTTTCCACCATAAGTGGCATATGCGATTATATATAACACTTCTCAATCTACTTTACCAGCAAAACCAAGCTATTCACTTTTGGTAATCAATTACAATTATAGTTTCTATCTATTAATACACATTCGTACTTGACTCTATTTCAATTTATCTTTTCCTTGGGGCTAACAATTCATTGTTTTAACCTGAAATCTTGATCATCACTAGCCTTCCTAGAAGGACACTTACTCATTCTGTCAACTTTAACTCACATTATCATCCCTTTTTGGTCATAGAGGGTTCCAACTAACTTACTACTTCACTTAGAGACAAAGTTTATTTCATCAAACTTACTTTACACCCACAATAGTGTTTGACTATCACACTTCGAAGTTCTTGCACACTAAGCCACAACTCTTATATCCAAACCTGACATACTATTGTCCATTTACAACTATATGACCTCGCATCTTGCGTTAACCATATGGAAAAACTCTCCCAATACAGTGGGTAATAACATTCACAGGTTTAACCCCTCGAGCTCTTGCTGTCCTAAGGGCCCCAGATGTCATGACCCACCGATCAGAGAATCCACCCATATGATCCATGCCGTAAAAACGACTTACTACTAGCTGTCCCTATTCTAAAGCATACCCCAAATGTTTCTTCTTTGTGCATTTACATAAATTATCTTTACCATACTGACCGTTACACCAATGTGGAACACTTCCTCGTTTCTCGTTACTCATATCAAATACTACTAGTCTCCAGGAACTTAACTCGCACCGAGATAGCTATACACTCCTGGCACATAGGCCCCACTGAGATCTCCCTACTATCAAATCATATTACATGCACCCAGTGCACAGAGAAATTTATACTCATAATACATCTGTATATGACGGCAAGATTGGTACTCCGTACGCTCCAGATCACACATGGACCCAGTCCATTTGGTGTCTGTATCACCTCTGTATATAACATCCAAACTTTTTTGTATTACTACATGGGCTGCCCCCATAATCTTAGTAGTAGTGGTATAATATACACCTGTTACATATAAGTTAATTCTTCTTACTCTCTCGTGTCATTCTTCTCACTGGTAGTTTACTTTCGTTTCGGTTACCCCTCTGACCTGGTTTATTACATAGTCACTATTATAATAATCCATATTCTCTTCATAATTTCGTACACGTTTTCTAACCCGTAATAGTTGCTTCTGTCTTGTTACCATTCAGTCCGTAGTCCATTATCTCTTCCTTGCTTATTCTTTTCACAGATTGTTTACTCTTTTACTTTGACTAATCACTTGCCATGGTTCATAACATAATCCCTAATCCATAATTGCTAAATTTTCTCAAAGTTCTGTACACATCTCAAATCTCTCAGTATAAGTTTCACATTTCCCATCACACAGGGATCATCCAATCATTTCCGTCGAATCATAGATAACTACTTCACCTCAATCCTTGCCCTGAAATTTACATTAACCCTTTGCACTCAAAACTACTCGTCCTTTCTTGCACTGACGATTATACCTCAGCTCACTAACAAATCTTATCATTTTCATCTTATCATTACACTTTACACATCAGTTCTTTCATTAACCTCTTACTTTCGCACTTTATTGTCACTTGGTTCGTATACTAATCACTTGATTTCACATTAAGTTTTACATTCATTCATTCACTAATCATACAATCTCACCTTATTTTTATACAACAATAACCCACAAACTTATGCCATCGTTCTAGTCCATTGCCTGCCACGGCTCACATAACATACGCTCTATACTGTAGAGCAACTCATCAATTTTCCTGATCACTTCCACCCTTGGTGGTTGTAGAATATCTCTTTACCTTGAAGATGCCTCCACTCCGTCTGTCACTCCATATCAAATACCAATATTTTCATAAGCGCACTACTATTAGTAGTACTTATACATATACCACAAGATCATAATTTCTTTACAATTCTCATTACTTTCGTACAAATGATTGTACATCTCAACCATCCTGTTCCTTTATCACTGATACGTCTGCCAATTTGAGTCGACATCCACTAACTGCAATAGTGCCTTCATGGTACATATATCTTGTGCCATCCATGGCGATTCCTTCACTTTTCCTTATACACACTCCACATAATAATATACACATAATTAGTTCACCTCACTTGTGTTTAGTCAACACTATCTCTTTATGGAATTCACTCCCATATTTCAATATCTCTCACATTACCAATCTACCAGCATCATACTTTCACGTGGTCAAACCTCGTAGGATTACTCATCAAATATTCTATTTGTTTCTCTGCTTGAACCATCCCAATTCATTCAAGTGCACCGCACTTGTCCTGGTCTCATAACTGCTAATCAAACATGATGTATTTAACTCACACATGCGCATATCTGTTCCCTTTTCTCAATAATTCTTCAGGTTCAAAACCTCTCGCCTTGGTGAAGTCTATTCACCAAGACCATTTGTACATAATTGTCTTACTATACTACACATATACTTGGAATTTCACCCATCTCATAAGCTCATCTTTGTTATATGTTTATTTTTCATAGTACTGCAAAGTTCGTCTATGCTCATATTGTACATATCATAAATTGTACACCACTGTTGTTTATAATACACTTTTCTTTTGACTTTCATCGAAGTCAGATATAATATTTATGTCTGTTCTTTTTATGCCTTCTAATATTCATACTTGACTTACTGTCGTCCTTTGTCCATGGAGCAGTTAACACTGCAGCCACAACATCAGGCTAAAGACTCACACTCAATGCTTCAAGGTTACTACGCAGGCTTCTTACGATGACCACACATGTAACACAAAGGAATGGGTTGATCAGACCCACCCTAAGGAATTACATATACAGTAATCGATAAGAATCTACATACAACTATGTAACACATAACACATCTATATATATTATCAGAGTTCCCTAACAAAACTGCTCTGATACCATAAAATGTAACAGCACGTTGTAAACAGGTATTGTTAACATTAATTATGATATTAAGCGCAGTTACAATCACAACAATTCATTTATAAAAATGAGGATAAACTTTTTCCGATTATTACGCGAACAATAAAAGTATAAAAAGTGTAATAATAAAAATCTGTGATCATAACTGAAACACTAGCGGAAGACTTACTTAACTATTTATACACTTTATTTTATCACATACAAGATACTAAGGGGTTCCCATAAACCCACTTAGCCAATTCCTCACTTTTTACGTTTTTACCACTTAACCGGACTTGCTAATTTGTTTTTCTACGAACACAAAATAAAAATCCAAACATAAACTCCAGGTTATCTTTTTTCCTTATTCACTTACCTTTCTAACAAGCTATCACACACTCGATTCCGAGCTTGTGAGCTCCGGTTATCACCGTTTGAAGTTGGACAAACAACATAGCCTACCAACTCCAAAACAGCCTAAAACATACAATCTTCACGGAATAAACTGCACCTAACCGCCCAACCAATGACTCTCAAACTTTTACACCATAAACTAGACACCTCAAACTTCGATTTGATATATCGTATGCTTAATTTGACCAAGTAACGAAGCGGGAATTAATTTCTCAAAACTGCTTCAAATCTGCCCACTAAACAGGACAAAACAGGGCAGTACATGACAACAGCCCCCATGGGCTGCGCACACCACCAATGAACCTAGGCTTTTGACACAACGTAGGGGACATCTTAAGCTTCAAAATGGCGTATGGCACGTCCCAATTGGACCACTATGGAGAGAGATACGCTCTCCCAAAGTTCACCCAAAAACTGCCAATTCTACAGAAAATTCGCCAGAGTTTCCTTTGTATTTCCTAAAATTCCCAAATTTGCATAAGCTGTTTAACACTACTAATACACCTGAAATCCAGCAAAGTCCAATGGGTGGCACACACAAGGACCAACAACGCCTTGGGGCACTTACAACCCAATCCAATATACACTTAAAACATAAACAATGTCATGCATAAACCATAATGCGGGTAATCATAAACTTACAATAGGCCTAAAGCCCTTCCATCATAATGCATACATCCATGGTACATTTACATCAATGGATTACATTTACATTTACAACTTTAACTTTAAACTACAAATATTTCCATATTACAACTTCACTTGCCAAATAAATCCATAAAATAAAATGACATGAAAGCTAAACTATGCACCAATGCTCCACTCGTCATCATGCGGGCTTCCCGCCCGCTGCTCCATATCCACTGGTACATCCTGAAACAATGCCCCGAGACGGGGTGAGATATACGGATATATCTCAGTAACCAAGAGGTTCTGGAGAAAACTCCGCCCAATTGTTCACTTCGATGTATATCAATAATATAAAAGCAACACCACTGTTATAAAACGGGACAAAGCAAGGGATTTAGAGAAAGGGGGAATATATCAGAACAACTACGACATGCGGGATGGTAGCTACCAATACCACGCCATGTCCTCGGCTATACGCCTATGGGTACTACCCCTGGCGTGTTCATAGAACAACCCACCAAGGTACCCCTTCCAACCATATACACCCGAGACAACCTAGTGTGCTCCTATCCGGATAACACACCACGACCCTGGGTCAACTGGAACTCCCTCTCAGAGACCTATCCAGTGGCAGTCCGGAAAACTTGCCCGAAGGCTAAAAATATCTACTAGCCAGAGATCTGGTACATAAGTACCCACTGTGATAATGCACATGCATGCTCATGCTGTTCTACACTACTCATACACACTTCCTACCATTGCCATCAACTAGCAAGGTGGAACACAAAAGGGGAACAAGCCTCAGTACCAAGAGGTTACCTTTCTTTTTATCCGTCCACTGAGCTCCGCAGAAACTCCACTCATAGCTTGATACACAGGGAACGCCTCAATCCACTTGATCCAGGACCAAGGGCAATCCACTGTTTCACTGTTCCAAGTTTATATCCACGTACGGCAACCTGTACAACCATGCACAGCCGTCAGTTTCAGTCAAAATACGTCAAAACGCGAAAACGTCAGATTTCCTCTCCCCTCCACTAAGGGTTCGGCCTACATAGTGTTATTTTGGGTTTTATTTTTCTAAATTTTCTTTCTCATTTTATTTCACTTACTTAGGTTACCCAAAGGCTAGTTCACTCGCCGTTTTTTGGTTTTACGACTTTTACGCAACATTTTGCGAAATATTGCACTTTAGGCACATTTTGCCACTTTCAACACTTATTATTTTTACATTGATTCTTTCACATGTCAATCACCACACAACCCGTCTAATAACTTTTCCATTACACAACACAACACCAAAGTGTTCTAAAACATCAATTTGCCCAATTATACATAAATGGCCGAATCTTGGTTATCCAAACCAAGGATTTCCACTCAATTCCTATGGTCCACCACTCACATAATCACACTACAATTCACTATAACACACATTAACACCAAAATTCAAAAATCCACTTCATGCACCAATTTTTTTTTCTAAGTTAAAATTCATTTTTTTCGCTTAAAATTTTCATTGCATTTCTAGCATTAATACATCATTCTAAGACATTATCATCTAATAGACATTTTCCATTTGAGCTCTCTAACACCACATATCACAAAATCCCTCTTTAGGGTCAATTATCACAACTCAAAATTTAACCAATGAAATGTTGAAATAACTCACCCAATTGCACGGTATATGGCTCCACCTAAGCATACTCCACCATTGGAGCATTTGAAAGCATCATGATCACCCTTTTATCCCTTGAAAACCGCACCAAAATAGTGTGAGATCTCCTCACACACTCAATTTCAAGATTAAACAAGGCTACCAATGGGTTTAGGAGGTGTTTTCCATCAAGATTCAACACAAACTTTGTTGAATTTGGTTGAGAATTGGTTGGTTTGTGAGAAAGGCCAAATTAGCGCAAAAATGGGGGCAAGGGGATGCTGTCCGTGGGTGAAGAAGGAAGAAACGAAATGAGGAGGAAGAGGAATAGTACTTTTAAGTGTTTATTTGACTTTAAATGGGTATCGGATCCCACGTGATTTAAAACTCACCCGAATTTCCCTCCGATCATCACTAAAATTCACAATTTAAAAACCTAATGAGAAATTATAAGTTTTCATCTTAACAAAATCCTTTAATTTTACTCCCTCAGATAAATTTGGAGCTTTCCGGTTGTTCGGAAAAACACTGCTTTAAGGTACAGCGCGCTTCGTTGACAAACTTCCACAAATCGACTTAAATCCCTCAAATATTATCAGAAATCATATTTCCTATTTCTATGGACCATTTAAAATTAATATTTGAAACCTAGAGCTCAAAATTCCACTGGCACGTTTTACGGTGCAATCTGACTGCGGTATTTTTACCCGCGAAAAACACTTTTCACTGATTTTTCTGAAACTTGCCTATCCACTCAATTTTTCGTTCTGAATCCATTTCCAGGCTTATTTTTATCATCTGAGACCTTCTACTCAATTTTTATCTTCCTAGGGTTGCGATTTGGCTAATTACCGTTTTGCTCTTTCTTTGTATTTTGGCCTAATCTTTGGGATTTTCACTAATCCATCACTTAATTTCTCACTTAATACTTTAATTACTTAATTTAGAATTGTGAGGTGTTATATGAAACCTCCATGGGTGAAGAAGCTTGATTTGCAATTTTTTATTTTTACACCGAATCGAGAAAGTTACAACATTAAAAATACCCGAAAACCCTTGGTGATCAAACACCCTAAAAAAAATTCTTGAAAAAATGAGTGTGTGAGACGATCCAAGGGTTTGAAGGTGGTGGTTTTGTGAGGTTAATGTAACCATTGTTGGTGGTTTCCGTTGCTTAGAAGTTTGTATATTGATCTCTGGAAGCCTAGGAACTCATTGGTGGTAAGATTCTTTTCTCAATTTCACTGAGTATTTCTTGTGGATCGAAATTGTGGACATAATATGATGTGTATGTTGGTGAGCATGGTTAGAGAGGTTTTTGGCTATGTTCCTTTAGAACTTATTGTTCGTATGTATAAATAATGAGTAGAAATGTAATAAAAATTTAAGTGATTTTGGTTCCAACACTTAGTCAAATTTTCAAGGATGTAAGAATGGAGATTTGTGAAGGAAGTCTTTGATGGATGATGTAATTGATTGATGGTGGTTTGAATCATAAGTTATGAAGTTTTATAAGAGTTTTAAGCTTGTGAATTGTTGAAAAATTCTTTGATTACATTATGTATCAATTCGACCATATTGGAGAATATTGGGAAAAATATTATAAATTGTGTTATGGTTTGATGAATGGTGTGTAAATGTATTGGTGATTTGGTTGATAAGGTTATTAAAGTGATGGAATTTGTTTGTTGAAATTAAAGCACAATTGGTAATGCTTTGGGATTTAATGGCCGTGAGCTAGAGTTTTTCTGATAATTGTTGTTTATGTTTGCTTGTGTATTCTCATGCATGTGATTGATCATATTGTGGTATTATTGTTGTAGGCTGACTCCCTTTGATCCAATCTTGGAGGATTAAGCTTTGGAGACTTCTCTCTGTTGGTTTGTGAAATTGCTTGTGGAACTTTTACAGGTAAACTTCTGTGTCCTGGGGTTAGTCCCTTTGTGTGCTCCGCCATGTCATTTGGGAATGGTTGGATCTGTGATCTTTGATAATGTATGATAGAGTATGATCATGCATTTTTACTCGATGTTTGACATGCGTTTTGGCATGTTGTCTGATATATGTTTTGATATACTAGTATCTCTATCCAGTTGATAGATATTATATGGACTTCCATCGGATATGACTCTAATAAGGGAGTTTCAGTTGGCGCGGTGCCTTAGAGTTGTTAACGCTCTAGGAATGTGTCGGGAGTTATATTATGGGATCCTTGCATAATATCCTAGTTGGGATATTCTTGGATGTCTGCCTAGTGTTAGGATCCTTGAAAAATAGTTCTTGGATGTTTGCCCGATGATAATTGTAATTGGGATCCTTGAGTAGTAAACCTTGGATGTTTGCCCAGTGATTGATGTGATTTTGTATGTTGTACTATTCATATGATTATCATTGAATGCACATTGAGGGAGCCATTGGGTGGAGTGACCCTCTAAGACTCGTGGTTTACTGAGATTTTCAAATCTCAGCCCACTTTATGGGGCATTATTTTCAGGTACCACTATTACTGTTGGAGAAGCCTTGGGCACGAAGCCCGTCTAGTGTGGATACGAGCATATAAAGTATTTTGACATGTACATAGGAGTGCATGAGGATTACTTGGCATTTTGAGATATTATTTTGATGCACTTGGTAGTCGTTTATTGTGTATTATTGACTTAGTGCATGAACATTGATCTTGTATGAGATGTTGTGGACATGCTTAGAGTTGTTCATGCTTTTGTGTCCAAGTCATTTGATATTATATTTATTATGTAATAGTTAAATTTGACAGTTGATGTAATTAATTGTATAATTGGAGAACCTTGTATATGTAAGTATTGATGTATGTGATGGAAGGGCCTAAAACCTATTGTAGTTATTGATGTTGTCAACTTATATGAATGTTAAGTAACATAATGTGAATTGATGTATATTGTGGGTTGTAAGTGCACCAAGGTTGTTGATCCTTTGGATGCTACCCTTTTGGTCTATATGTACCATTTTTGAGTATTGGAACACACTTGTATAAGTGGGTAAAAGTTGTTAAAACAAAGGAGACTCTGTCAAAAAATTTAGAAAAATAGTGACATTTTACCCTAACTCTGACACCATAACTCTCTCCATATTGGTCCAATTAAGATGCACGATACCTTATTTTGAAGCTTAAGATGTTCCCTATATTGTCATAAAATTTGGTGTCATTTGAAGTTGTAGAAACTGCCCGTGTTGCGTTTGAGTGAGAGAGGTTTCTGTCCACGCTGTAAGTTGACATCATTGATGTTCATTTTAAAAAAATTCATATCTCTCTCATTTCTTACCCAAATTAGGTTTATAATACATCAAACTGAAGCTTGAGCTGTCTTCTAGAACATATTAAAATATTAGAGAAAATAGACATGTTAAACTTCTGCAGTTTGAGAAGTAGTGAAGTATGTTTGTGTACCTAATACTGCAGTTTTGATAGTTTTAAGGAAGTAACTTACGGCGAGCGTATTCGAAGTTTCAGAACTCCAAATGGGGCGTGTGATACCTTGTTGGAAAGGTAATAGAGTTTAGAATTACATATAAAAATATGGGAAGTTATGGAAAAGCAGTCCAGCTGCAGTTTTGGAAAAATGGAATGTACCTTAAGTTGGTAAAATATCAAATTGTGTATTTATGTTTCCTTGGTTTATGGGTACCGCTTAACAACTTTAAATGGACATTGTATGATGTTATGCAATAATTTTTATGGTTCCGCAATAGTCTTGAGTTGCAATCACACTTTTGGGAAATGCTTATTATGAACGTCTTGTAAACGTAAGGATTTTATAAATGGTAATAAAAAGAAAAAGTTTTACCGTAAATTTTAAATGAACTGGTGTGATTGTAACCGCGCTTAATATCATAAACAATGATAACATGGCCGGATGCATATGGGGTGTTACAGGCCTCATGGTTAAGAATGATGGACAAGGTTTCAAATTTGATGACAAGAGAAGTGCTACTGAGATTGGTAATCACTTATAATAAGAATCAGATGAGATGAATACATTGCAATACATATTTAAAAGAAAATGTTAGTTCACATAATTACATAGGTGTGAATGTGACTTTTATATTATAGCTTATGTTCATTTAATCAATTATATTGTGCCTAATACCATAAGTGATGTTAACAAACCGGTTTGAAATGGGGTGTTACAGCCTTTATCGTCTTCTCTTCTTCTTGAGTTTTCTTGATTTAAAAATATTGCACCAGATGAATTAGCCATCCCCAAACATCATCTCCATCTCCATAAAATTTTGAAACCATAATATATTTTTTTAACTGATACCACAGCTCCTAGATCGAAGCTCTGATATCGATTTAATAAAAACGCAACCTAATAACAAAATATTCAACTAAGAAGGAAGAAAACAATATAGAGAGAGAAGATTTGTATTACTGAGTTAATGAACAACAAAACAGGGAAAATGAAGTATCTCTCCTATTAGCATATCACTACATCATAATTGAAAAGAAGAATACAAGCAAGACGTGAAGAAGATGATAGCTAGAGCAATTCTTTCCCAAGTCCTACAACCCAATTCAGATTTCTCATACCCTCGCACACTCACAATCCCATCTTATATGAGCTAATCTCTAAGAATATTGTCTATTCTCCCTCCAAAACTTAGTTATGCCACCCTATGAAGCACCGATATGTCTAATTTTTTTTACGTATCCGATACGCGTCCCAGACGGACATGTTGGCGATACTCATTTTCACGTATTTGATTAGTCAACAAAAGCGATACGGTTAAATGCCATGAATGTAAAGTTTAAAAAACTGAAGGTTGTTTTCTAACTAAAGATTTTTGGCATAAAAATCCTGAATCGAAATCTGACTCACTTCATCTATGTTCACCTCAAGCAATCAGT